>JALPQI010026217.1:0-11658 GCA_025490895.1 Thaumatotibia leucotreta | reverse complement strand
GTCGTAAGAGTCGACTAAGGGGTTGAAGTGTCACTGACTACTATTTGATAAAAAATAGATGATGGGCAGCAGCGTCATCATAGTGGACACATTACTGCAATCGCTAATCCGCTTGCCCAGCGTGGCGATTATGGGCATTTACCTCCTAATGCGCTTATACGCATAGTTAATAGGAGAGGCCTACGTCCAGCAGTGGACTATCATAGACTGGTGATGATGTGATGATGAGATATATAACAATTTATCGACACCTATTTTTTCCATAAACGCGCTTTAAATGAGCCTCTAGGGTAATTATCCTATTATATCTCAACACACAAGGACGCTAAAAGAAACTGAAGGACGTACTGACACTCATAAGACTTTATCTAATAATATGTATACATTTCCGTGCTTATGTCTTAGATATAAGGAGGAAAATCGTGTACATGTTTTTAGGACTGATTGTAATATCGCATTACAAGTTGGCGACTTTTATGAAGTGTTCTATTTTAGTTATCCACCCATTCTACCGCACCTTTAGGGTAGCCTTACTGGGTGAATATCTGAGCGTTTCAACCACCTAATTTTGGTGGAATTATTTTTGCCGAAGTTTCTTATACTTCTTCATTTGTATAAGGTACCGTGCCTACTTCAAATGACAAAGTAGCACGTAACGAATAGAAACTTCAGCAAAAATAATGCCACCAAAATTAGGCGGTTGAAATGCTCAGATATTCAACCTACTCCTGTAAGTTCTTACGTAAATTGTAAGGACGAAGATATACTAAGGAATAAGATAGTGATATTCACCTCTCGTTCCTTAGTATAGCTCCGTCCCTACACCTTACGGAAGAACTTACAGGTGTAATTTCAACCCTTATACAGTTAGGCCAGTTATGACTAGAAAAGGCCTTAAACAAAGAAATTAATCAAGTTTTTTTAGAAACATATCGAATTATTTTATTTCATATTTTTGACTTTGTATTTTTAAAGTAGTCCCATTTATATTTACCTTCAATTATTAATTATGCACAACACCAGATATGCACATCAGGGTGCTTAGACAAGTTGCCAATCGCTAACGCTTAATCGTCAATCGTAAACGAAAGGCAGCTAATCTGTCTTTGTAGCACTAATATGAAAGAGTGACAGAGAGGGAAAACCACGATACGTTACTAAGCGTTAGCGATTGGCAACTTGGCTAAGCATCCTGGTGTCGTTACATTTGATCAGTTTAGGTATCAGGCAAAACCTGAGTACGTGGGTTCGATCCCCGCTTCGGATGTTGGTAAAATAGGTTTTTTTTTACAATGACATGACATTATGACACTTTATTTTCAAAACTGTACAACTTATATACATAAATTAAATCTAACTAATCGAATTAACCTAACCTATATTGCCTATATCTAAATTGGCCCTTGTGGCATTGTACAGAGGATGCTGGCGGCGTTTCATCGCTGTATCGCAATACTGACAGGTATGTGATATCTTAAAGGTATTAATAATCAATATCACTCCGTTGTTTTTATACGGAAGCAAAACCTACTTAACAGCAACGGTCAAAACTTAACTGAACCAAATCAGATTTATCTAGCGCTGAAGATTAACTCCTCCGAAGTTTGTTAAATGAAAACAGGAAAAAATCATTTACAAAACTCATAAAAATTATAAAGAAAATGCATTTGAAGTTTCAATTAATCCACAAAGAGTCTTCTAGTTAGTTTACTCGGCTAACAATGTTTAAAAACACTTTTATTCCGCCAGTGTCTTTAAAATTGCTGCTTCAAAGGAAACTTTTTAAAAGAAAGATGTATGAGACTGCTGCTATTTTTGAGTCTTATAGGGTGAAAGGTACGTTTATTTTTTTTAACAAAACTGTACAATATATCGTCATCATCATTTCAGCCTTTTATCGCCCACTGCTGAGCATAGGCCTCTCTTCTAGTACGCCACTCATCTCGGTGCTGAACCAATGTAACCCAGAAGTGTCCCACAATCTTACGAATGTCGTCGACCCAACGAGCCAACGGACGCCCAGGGGCTCTTTCATCTGAAATAGGCTACCAATCCGTGTGGTGACGGCAGTAAGAATACATTTGTCACCACCCCAACTCCTCCTGCGGGTGTCGTAAGAGTCGACTAAGGGATTGAAGCGTCACTGACCATTCTACAAGATTGATGATGGGCAGCAGCGTCATCATAGTGGACACATTACTGCGATCGCCAATCCGCTTGCCCAGCGTGGCGATTATGGGCATTTACCTCCTAATGCGTCTATACGCATAGTTAATAGGAGAGGCCTACGTCCAGCAGTGGACTAATATAGTCTGATGATGTGATGTAGGCTACCAATCCGTGAGAACTTTAGTCCACCTGCCGTCACTCTGCCTGCTAACATGTCCTGCCCAGATCCATTTGAGTTTAGTAACGGTATCTCCTACTTCTCGCACCTTGGTACGACTTTTGATTTCGAAGTTTCTAACTCGGTCTTGTAGTCTCCGTACAAAAATTATGAAAATAGCCAATTTTAATGCGTTTGATATAAATATTTTGCTTCTTTTATCACAATATTAACTTGTTATATTCATATTCATTTATTTCATTGTTATCTTGTTCATCAATACATGATATTCGCCATTATAGTCGACGTTAAAATTATCTGATGCACCTTCATGTCATGACAATTAAAATTTAATTGTCATGACATAGAGGCCTATTCAGATATGTGTGAGCATCAGACCTCTTCAATATATCTGCTATGCTATTCTCTTATTCACACATTCGACGCTGCGTTCATCAACGAGCTCGACGTCGAGACAGCCTTCACTTCGACGTCGAGCGCAGCGCTGCGAAAAACGGTATTCACTAACGTAGAACATGCTCGTCGTTGAACTGTAGGCGGTAACTCTCGACGCAGTGTAGTTCCAGCTCACGCCGCATTCGTCGCCGAGCGCTAGTGTCGTTTAAAGTGCATTAGTGAATACCATTTTTAGGCTCGACGCTGCCGCAGCGCAGCGCTGACACAGCGCTGATAGCAAGGCGATTTCCTTAGTGAATAACACTCTTGAGGGCGACTGTACCTACAATATTATTTTGGAACTTACTCTAGAACTTAGTTGAGTCATATACTTATGTAAAAAATAAATAAGAATAATCGCCTTGTTAACTACCAACAACACTAGTTTGCGAGGAAAAATATCCCTGTAATATCAACTTACTAACAAGATACGAAGACGCGACATGCTCCCAAACTTTAGCAATAACTAACAGGTATACCAGAAGTAACTACACGAGAATCGTACTCGAAATGAACTAAACGCGCCTTTATTACTAAAGGAGTAAGAGCGTGTTATTATTGAACAGTTTGTACGGTTGGAAACTTGTGTTGCTGTATGTACGTGTAATAAAAAAGGTTACGCGAAATTACATTTGCCTTGTCACTGTTGATACAGGAGCTCGACATAGTGACGATGTTTTGGATTGGTACGTGTTACCTAGACGTCCACAGATACATTTTTGTAGACGTCAAAATTATGGGCTATTGCTTGTGTGTTAAATTGCTGGCAGTCAAATATGCACTGTTTCAGGTAACGATTAGAAGAATTAATCATAGCATAGCATGACTTATTACCAGAGATCTGATGGATTTGCGACATTCTTAGTGACTTGCGTCATTTTGATGACATTTAGTATGAGATGTCGCACAAAAATCTGATCTCTGCTTATTACATTTAACTATTTTGTAAATATGATACCTGGTTTTTTCTCTCGTTGAGATGAGGTATGCAGTAGATTTTCCTTAAATTGTAACTACAAAAATTGGATTTCTTCACAATAAAAATATTTTTATTCTATAGCAAATACTAAAATGTCTCCTTTTTCATAGTTTGACCATCATCTCTGTCTTGGTTGCATAACTCGATTCGTATAATAACTTAATGGAGGAATACAATATGATTTTGATTTCATTGGATTTAGAATACATTTATTTGAAATGTATTCTAATTTCTTGGCAGTCATATACATCGAAAGAAAAATAATTCTTGTTTCCGATCACAAAAAAAATGTGAGGCTTGCGAATGTACGCATTTATTGTCTATTACAAAAGCATGAATTCTTACTCTTTTTTTCTAGGTACTTACGTCCTTTCCATTTAAAAACACTGTATAAACTGTTAGAAAAATTATTACAAAACTCTTTTTTTTTCTCTTAGTAGGATCAAACGACCTTGACTCTGAGTAGAAAAACATTAAACTCACCAATTTAAAAAAAAAGTTTATGTATTTCTCATCGCGCAAAACCCTAGAAATCAGCCAATTCACAACAAGCCGACTGTAATGGAAAACGCGAGTATTTCGGAGGATTCCTCGGACCCGCGTCACCTTTGTACGTCTGATAATGCACGAATTGCTACGTATTTTATTTGAATTCAGATTAACTGGACAGGGGAAGGCTATTGTACAAAATGGCAAGAATTGTAAAAGGAGAATTTTATACATTGTAGAACAAACTTAGAGTAGCACAGACTCTACTGTTATTTCGTTTTGTGGTAGAGTCCAGTGAACATGCGATTTTATTACCAATGAACAAAGTCGAAAACTGGTAGTTAACATATTTTGTTGGTTTTACATAGAATGGTGTCTCGCTCATGGAGCATTCTATAAAATCATGTCGTAAGCGACACTATCTTTTCAATACTTTTGAAAAATTAAATTAGTAAGCTGAGTTACGGCATAATAATAACATTTCAAGGCTTTAAGATTGACAGTGTTTCCTAACAGCTAGCATATTTTATTAGGGTAGCTACCATAGTGCCGTAACTGTCGTAAGCGACAAAAAGTAGATGCTTTAATGGAATGCTCCTCATATGCTTATCTTAGATTACAAGACAATATTATGGCAAACAAGCTTACGGGTTTATTATGCTCTTAGATTAGAGCATAGTAGCCCGTATGCTTGTTTTCCATATTGTCTTGTATACCTACTTAATTTGGATACACGTATACGTATACCCTATAATCTTATAAGATACATACTTTTTACTCACTGTTTGTATTTTTTTAACACTTCGAGCGCGGGGAACTCCCTAGGGGAGTTCTCTGTGTGAAATGAAAGTGTTCAAGACAGATTTTTAAGCTCTGCACCGAGGAGGTTAGAACGCACGTTTTTTTTAAAATTCTCCCAAGCTTAGGGTGGATGTATTTAGTATGTGGAAGCGTTTGATAGCAGAAATATGCTACGCTATGAGAATGTGATTTGTGGATGTCATAATAATCCACGTATTACATCATCATCACACCATCAGTCTATAATATTCCACTGCTCGACGTAGGCCTCTCCTATTAACTATGCGTATAGACGCATTAGGAGGTAAATGCCCATAATAGCCACGCTGGGCAAGTGGATTGACGATCGCAGTAATGTGTCCACTATGATGACGCTGCTGCCCATCATCATTTTTTTATCAAATAATGATCAGTGACACTTCAATCCCTTAGTCGACTTTTACGACACCCGCAGGAGGAGTTGGGGTGACAAATGTATTCTTACTGCCAACACATGGCCAAATAATCCACGTATTATAATAGTAGAAAGGCGGATTGGTGGCCGCTTTCAGATGGGATAAGCGCAGAGCGTTCATCCGCTTGATGGGTGAACTATACTGGGTGGCCCATTCAAATCGGTCAGTATGGGAAAGACTGAAACTATAAGACATACGAAGATTTGTTCTTAGGAACCATGTCATCGATTTTGATAAAAAGAAAAACTGCATTCATACATTTGAAAAATAAACTGTACCCAGCCAGGGAATCGAACCCGGTTGTTTTGAAAAAATAAAAATACACTATTTCTATTCAGATATCGTTTGTGTAGGTCTTAAGCAGTAAATGTCTCTAAGAAACATGATGTCTAAAATGAATGGGATTCATTGTTTTCACGTACTTAAAATTATTTTACTAGGTAAAAATAAAAAAAAAATTTTTTTTCGTATTTATCAGCGCAATTTCCTTATTATCAAAATCAATGACATGGTTCCTAAGAACAAATCTTCTTATGTCTTATAGTTTCAGACATTCCCATACTGACCGATTTGAATGGGCCACCCGGTATTCGAAAGGGTGCGGTTCACTTTTGGATGAGGTTAGCTCAGGATCGGGACCAGTGGCGTACAAGAAGAGAAGATTAAGTGGCTGAAAATAATGATGATGATATTGATGATGAGTGGAAAGGCAGCTTAGGGGCCTTCCCGAAATAGGCATACAATTGTATTTCATACAAAAACATACACTGACACCTGATAGTAATTTTACCAAACAATACTTGTTTCAATCTTCGGCCATCAACAAAACAAATCTATATCGGAAATCTAATCCACGTATCTTTTGTACAAAAATAATTTACTTACACAAAAATCCATTATCTACACCTACAAAAAGTCCCCTACAAATAGAGGCTGTTCGGAATGTGAAGACACGTGGAATGTATGGTCGTAGTTTGCAGTCAGATGCCTTTAATTTCCGTACAGACTGTATAACATAATTGTGACTTACGACCTTTTGAGAAACGTAAAAGAACAAAGACAGGCCATTTGCTGGAACATTAGTACAAAGGCAGAATTACTTGACCACTTGTGACTCTTATAGCGATGTAATTAAGGTGTACAATTGGCGAATTGTGTTGGCGATGGTACAAAGTGGACACAGCTTAGAATGACTTCTAATTGATGTTGGGACCGGAAATATAAGATGCTTTGTGACATACGGGATGGATTGCTGGCAAAACATTAGTGTACTTCAAGAAACAATAAAAAGTAGTTTATGTATGTAGTTGTGTAATAGAACGGAATGTAAACTTTAGAATAGTTATATGTATATCAAGGAGGTTGGAACTCTTAGGGCGCCTATAGAGAGACGGCGTGACAGACAAAACCCGTGCCGCGCATATGCGTTTTACGCATATGTGCTGTCAGTACCTCTCGGGACGTCATGGGTATATAAACTATAAAAATATTCCAAGAATGCCACATTGCTCTGTAATCTGGTGAAGGAACCAGTCTACGTACGTTAATAAACAAAATTCAAACGTTTCCTATCACAGGTAAGTAAAAAAAGTTATATTAAATTCAATATAAAATTAGTATGGGCGAGAGACATAGTGAAGAGACACGACGCTGAATTTGTTATCGATAGTCTATGTAAACTCTTACAACTAAACGGTGTTAGTAGAAATTCAAAATTTGTTTCCGAGTTACGGACGTTTCCTATATAATTTAAAATATAATAATTATAGATAATTTTGAATTCATAGTGTAGGAAATAGAATAGATTTTCTTTTGTTGGAGGAGACCTTTTTATAGGCCTCTGGGCGGCTAGAGGATAAGTATGTGTATTTCTCTATTTAAGTACATATATATATATCGTCGCCTAGCACCCATAGTACAAGCTTTGCTTAGTTCGGGGCTAGGTTGATATCTATGAGACTGTCCCCCAAACATTTATTTATTTATTTATATTTAGCAATAATATAATATTTATCTAGAGTGCAGACAATGAAGCAACTATACAAAAACATATAGTTTAAGAAATTCTGACTTAATTTTTAGATTTCCTATAGAACCATGTTTCCTAGAGAACGCTGGATAACGGCGACTGGAAAAAAAAATTGGTTAAACAACAGGCGGTCTTAAGAACGCCTGTTGTTTAACCTCTGTCTAGCCTTACCCTTAACACCCTTACCCTTACCCTTGTTGTTTAACTTTAGCCTTAAAGCTAACAACTTAATGTAAGTAGGTACTTATTGTAAATATAAATTCAAATAAATGTATAAATTTTACTGTTTTTATATCATTCATAACGACATCATTTTTGTGAGATTTTTAAAATGAGAATGTTTGAATAGCTTTTTTCAAGTAACATTTTTAGTCAAATAACTATTGGTTTTAATCTATCGGTAAAAATATCGAGCCATACCACAACACTATTTACATTAACATGTCAAAATTACCTGACACGGTCGATTTCTATGAAAATGACAGCCAAGGCCGCCTCTATCTCTAAGGTTACACACTAAAGAGGTCCGTGCTCTGTGATGTATATGCTCAGAATGTACGCTTTTTTAGGGTTAACAAAAATCACACTTTTCTGCATTCTTACAGGAATCAATCCCATACTATTTTTTTAGTTACAGATGGTGCCTTTTTTATGCGCTAGTGCGAGAAGTGGCTCATTTTACGTCAGTTCCAAAACTTCAGAGGGCCATCTGTACTAAAAAACGACGTACACGAAATTCGTAACTAGTGTCGATTTAAAAACATCACCATTCGTTTCGAGTTTCATGTTTTTCGCACTTGTATCGTAATGTATCGTAAAGTAATGGTCAGTGACACTTTAATCCCTTAGTCGACTCTTACGACACCAACGGGAAGAGTTGAGGTGGTGACAAAATGTATTCTTACTTCTGTCGTTACTGTAGTTCATCATACATCATCAGCCTATGATAGTCCACTACTGGCCTTAGGCCTCTCCTATTAACTATGCGTATAATCATTAGGAGGTAAATTACCATAATCACCACGCTGGGCAAGCGGATTGGCGATCGCAGTAATGTGTCCACTATGAAGACGCTGCTGCCCATCATCAATCTTTTATCAAATAGTGGTCAGTGACACTTCAATCCCTTAGTCGACTCTTACGACATCCGCAGGAGGAGTTGGGGTGGTGACGAATGTATTCTTACTGCTGTCACTACACGGCCATTCCTAATATTACACCAATAATATATTAATATTATAGTTAATTATACAATATATAACGCCAGACTCACTTACCCCGTTAACCGCTTCTCATTATTTAACATTACTTAATAAGTCTTCTGTTAAGGCAAGCGTGAATTCCTTTAATAAAAGGTATAAATTAATTAAATTCTATACTCGCTTTATCCTGTAAAATAGGAAAATACTGGGTTTGTGGAACAAGGTTGCCTTACCGTAGTATAAAATCGAAACGGAATGAGCCATTACTTCCCAGAATATTATAGCAATGGGAAAATACTTAAAATGCTGCGGTGGGCAGCGGGAGTGACTCGATTCGATAAATTACGAAAAGAGTATATCAGGGTACTTAGCCAAGTTGCCAATCACTAGCGCTTAATCGTCAATCGTAAATGAAAGGCAGCTAACAACTGTCTTTGTCGCACTAATATGCAAGAGTGACAGAGGGAGAAAACTACGATACGCTACCAAGCGCTAGCGATTGGCAACTTGGCTAAGCATCAGGCTCGTTCAAGGTGGCTCCCATAGTCGAAAAGATGGCCGAGAGCCGACTGCGATAGTTCGGGCATGTGATGAGGAGTAATGACTAATATCCTGTAAATAGGTCCATAAATCCTGAATCGCTATATATAGGACAGACAGACAGACGGACATGGCGAAACTATATATGCTACGGAACCATAAAAATGTAAAGATACGAGACCCTTGCAATGTGTTCTGTCTAGCAATTCATTGTTTTTTCAACTTTACACAATTTGAACACAAATAGTGAAGTGTGAATAAGGCACGACCTTGGTACTACCAGGCACCTATCTGAACCCATTAATTGTTTGACAGTTGACATGCAAAGTCATGTTATGACAGGCACTTTGAGCATATCCAAATACCTAGTGTCTTAATTTCTCATTTTGGAAGCCTCACACTTCATTATTTCACTACATTAGTATTAGTATGATAACTTAGTCGCTTCCCACTGTCTGTCCTTATGTAGTATGTATTCATACAATGTTTTTTTTTTCAAAGTTGTCCCTCCACTTTTTGTAACATAGGTATTTTTATTTCGTTACTGCGATACAAAATGTATGAAAAAATGATAACGGAATGGAAAAAAAACCTTTGGACAAAAAATTTTCCTATCTAGATCAAAAGAGCTCGCGATTCTGAATGCAAATCCCATTAAAAGTACCAAATTCAAAAGAAGGGGGGGGATCATTCTTTTTAACTAGGCAAACTCCAATACCTAAATTTTACCAAAAATTTTGTAGAAATGTTATATAATCTTCACTTTTATAAAATCTTACGTAAGCTACTGTAGTGTATTTTTAAATATCTCAACTCTAGGACTAATTGCAATTACTCGTAATGTAGAAGTAAAAACCGACCAATAACATGTCGCGCCATACTCAGTGTAGGGTTTCGTAGTTATTCAAAAACTGCTGGGCCGATCATGTTAAAAATACTTTTATTCAAAAGTATTCTATAACCCTTTAACGGGCAAGAATTGGAAAAATCGTGGGTTCAAGCGTTAACGCCATTATAATTATAGTACAGTCGAAGACAAAATAAGGGGTATACAAAAACGTTCAAAAATATGTCCCAGTGCACTCTAATTCTATGTAATAAGAACGTCGTAACATATTTATGAACGGATTCTTTCGATACTTATTTTTGCACTTGACTGTACCTACGAAAAATTCTATACAAGAAAAATTACAAAAAGATAGTGCTATAGTATGGTCGTTTTTGAGACCGGTGCCTTGTAAAGGGATAAACCCACTATTCATATTTTTTGTACCCACGGATCAAAAGTTGGAGGGGGAGGAATCACAAATCTAAATGAGAAATACCCAGGAACATCTCCAATAATCCTACATTTTCACCCAAAAATAAACTAAAGAAAACTCGTACCTACAGTATTTTAGCGGCAAATGTATCCCTGGCAAGTGTCGCGTTTATTAATACTGAGTACTACTTATAGGAGATTCATGGGCGCGCCGTGAGTGGCGAGCGGTTCCTGAATACGAGATAGGATACGTGAGGTTACTTATAGTACTAGCCCTACCATGAGCTGACGCTACGTTATTAACGCGCTTTCCATATCAGCCTTGCGTATGCGAGCAGGATAGAAAATAAACGCACGTTAATAATAATAACGCCACTGCAGCTCATAGCCGTACCATGACTTTGCGAGTATCGGTAACGTTAGGTTGAGCAGTCGGGTAAGTTGAGCAACTTAAATATCTTGGAAACTACACTCGTTAGGCTAGGACATTAAATTGCAAAAAGAGAGGTCTAGTGAAAATAAATACAAGAACCTATAACAAGTTCCTATGTGGAGCACGACATGGTGGCAGAAGTCATCTATATTTTTTTGATCTTATAAGTAAAAAATTAATGTTTGGATTTATCGCCTAGATCTGCGATAAGAAGTGCTACCAGTAATATTTGTTAATATGAATACATAGTCCGTTTATGTGTTTATCGAATTGTAACTATAATTTTAGCACATCTCTTACGTATTTAATTTTAATATTTTTTTGTGATAAATCAAAGTCCAGGGGCTAGTTGAGCAATTTGCAATGGGGCAAATTGATCAATGGAATTTAGTATGGATTTTTTTTATAACTGGCTATTATTGGTATTTTTGTCATAAAATGGCTTTTTAGGGTGTTTTCAATATTCTAATTATTCTGTAAAAAAACGTTATATAAAAAAAATGCCTGATCGTGTTAAAAAGGCTATTTTTCCTTGTAATTTTGGGCCTGCTCAACTTACCTCGGTATCGGGGCATGATGAGCATATCTGACTTTTATTACTTTAAGATATTTTTTTGTGAAATCTTAAACAAAAAAGAAAAAGTGTCTGGAGACGTTTTTGCTCTATTAAATTTCCTACCAACTGCA
>JALPQI010026216.1:0-11572 GCA_025490895.1 Thaumatotibia leucotreta | reverse complement strand
TTGTCCGAAATACGTTTGATAGGCAATATTGAAAGCATCATAAAGACCCTAAAAGAAATGATTTGGAAAGTAGCCATATATCAGATGACACTCAAAAATATCTACACGCCATACACTCAGAACATAGAAACGCAAAATAATACATATTTCAAGAGTTAGACCAGGTTGAACTTGTATTTATAAATAACAATACGGTCTTTATTATCTATTATATTATGTATTGCATGCATATGTTATTTTAGTAAGAATATTTGTGTCGTAGGCGTAGGGTAGTTTCATTGATAGTAAGTAGTAAGTAATCTTGTATAGCACCGCCCACAACTTCTCTGCTTTGCCTTATGGTTGACTGGTAGAGAATGCCTTTTGGCATTAAGTTCGCCTTTTGTACATTAAGGTTTCTTTTGTGCAATAAAGATTAAATAAATAAATAATATTTAGGTTAATTTTTTAATGTTTAAATAAGCAAAGATCAGACAAAATGATCGTCATTATTCGCAATAGTAATGGACAGGACTCCAAAGATGAATAAATAATCAATCATTTCGAAAAATTACATTATTCGGTCGGTAACTATGAAAATATGAGTATGCATAGTCACATTAAGTTTGTTTGACTAATTATTCAATCAACTTTGGAGTCATGTCTAATAAAGCATTGAGTTTACTGGCATAACTTAGAATAATGTAATTCTGTGTAAAATTATGCAATAATATACAAGCACAGACCAACCACCTAGGGGTTCTCGGTGTATACAAGTATAAGTAATAAAATAAATGTATAAATTGATGTATTTCTTTCCATTCATTCGTTCTTACAGTTGCCATCAGAAATATTGTAACGGCCAGTGCTCACAAATATCTGAGCAGGGTGCTTAGTAGGGTGTTTCATTTTTCAAAATTGTGAAATTTTCTCTGACTTTGCTCACGCCCTAAGTTTCTCTGATATAAAAATGATATATTTAAAATTTTATTGTGATTGGATAACGTTTAGAGGTTGCACACTTTTGAAAGTGGAGCCAAAGCCCCATACATTACGAAAAAAAATACTTTGTTATAAATTCATAAAAAATAATGAACCAACACTAAAATTACTTGGGAAAATAGATTCTATCGTCAAATATAAAAAAAAGGATTTTATTCTTTAAGCACGTGTGTGAATTTACTTTAACCTTAATATGGTATTATTTATAAAGTAACCTAGATCCCGGTTTTTTACTTAATTTTAGGCCATAATTGGATGTTTACATATAGTACACTAATCTATTATAGTTATGAATGTAGTAAAACACTGGGAATTAGGTTTTCATAAAAGTGCCCTATAAATATTTTTTAGAATTTATACCTACTTCCAAAGAATAAGTTCTGATTTTTAATATATGACATTAAATTCGACTTGTCCATTCTTTTTTAGTGTTGGTTCATTATATTTGATTAATTTATAACAAAGTCATTTTTTTCGTAATGTATGGGGCTTTGGCTTTACTTTCAAAAGTGTGCAACCTTTAAACGTTGTCCAATCTCAATAAAATTTTATATATATCATTTTTATATCAGAGAAACTTAGGGCGTGAGCAAAGTCAGCGAAAATATCACAATTTTTTTTTGCCCATACAAAAGTGAAACACCCTAGTGCTAAGTCAAGTTGCCAATCGCTAAACGTTTAATCGTCAATCGTAAACGAAAGGCAGCTAACTGTCTTTGTCGCACTAATATGAACGAGTGACAGAGAAGGAAACTACGATACGCCACTAAGCGTTAGCGATTGGCAACTTGAATGACTAAGCATCCAGTAGGCTTAGCACAGGATTAGTGTGACAATAAATGTCGCCACGAGATAGCCTATTCATCTCTCTTTTATTGATATAGTTAGTAGAAGTTGAAAAATCTATCTCGCGGCGACATACTGACATACCAATCATGTGCTAAGCATACAGGCCGCTAGTCATCGTGTTATAGTGCACGTTCAGATATTTTTGAGTATATTGGCAGCTCCGATATATCTGACGGTGTACAGTGAAAACAAAAGTATTGATACCTACTAGTATAAATGTAACAAATATAATTGGCTCCGTTGACAAGGCGCAGAGCAGTATTTAGTGTCAAGTCTCCCGGTAGATGGCGCGGATTGTATTTTAGATGGCGTTATCGATGTGTTGACTCAGATTCTATAAGAATATGGCTAGGCCTTTTAAAATTTTAGGATGATACTTATGTTGTTTGCCCGTGACAGAGTAAACGGATATAATTTTGAAACTCTTTCACAAATTCCAGTGAAAGGGCTTAAAAGAGTTTTAATGCTAACGTGGGTTATCTTATTACAGGTACGTCATGTTTATTGTTTGTATTAATTAAGCAGATGGCTTACGATGACCCCGCTTTATACATTTATGGTGTTAAGCGTCACTTTCGCACATGCATACTTGTTAGTTTTGTTGCCGTGTGGTGACGGCAGTAAGAATACACTTGTCACCACCCCAACTCCTCCTGCGGGTGTCGTAAGAGTCGACTAAGGGATTGAAGTGTCACTGACCATTATATGATAAAACATTGATGATGGGCAGCAGCGTCATCAATGTCGTCATAGTGGACACCATACTGCGATCGCCAATCCGCTTGCCCAGCGTGGCGATTATGGGCATTTACCTCCTAATGCGTCTATAGGCATAGTTAATAGGAGAGGCCTACGTCCAGCAGTGGACTATCATAGGCTGATGATGATACTTGTTAGAACGTGACGGCAAGGACGACAAACGATTAGACAAGGTACCATACCAATTAGCGATGTGACGAGTTCACTTTTTCCTAACTCGAATGAATTCGGCCGCTGATTCGAGTTGAAACTCGAGTAAACTCGACTCGATGGCTAGCCCGAATACACGGACGGATTCGCCGTCGCCGCTGCGGAGCGGATCGCAACGCAACAGAAACTTAGCGAGTCATAGTCAAATGGTGGTATGAAGCGAATAGCGAATGAACCCTTGTGACATCGGTATAGGGTTCATTTTTGTGAACAGTACCTCGAAAATTCGAGTCGAGTCAGTGTAACTCGACTCGATGCGAACGCTTTTGTGATCAGCCGCCGCACCGCGCCAGGCCGAGTTGATTCGAATCCACAGGTTGGTCTGTGTTCGAATCACAGCGTACATTGATTCGAGTTGACTCGTCCGCGGAGTGATTCGAGTTATTCGAATCAGACAACTCCACTCGCCCATCGCTACATCCCATACAGAGATCGGACAAATGTGCGTCATTGTCCGCAATCATATTGGACACGACTACAAAGTTGAAAAATTACATATTAGGTCATTATCAATGAAATTGGCGTTTTGTATGGAGAATTTTGTGAAGTCTATTTTCCATACAATGAATTTAGCGTATACTTTTTTCAAGTCAATCAAAATGAACCTTTAGCTAGTAATATTAGACACTTTGGAGGCATGTTTTGTATATTTATATTTCATAAAACAAGGTACTATAACGTCTATAACACATTTATACCTATTTGAAACATTTGAACCGGCAGCAAATGGCAAGAGTGGTTTTCAAAGCTTATTTTAGAATATCACTTAAGGAAGAAATACAATGATTAGTTTGAAAAACCTTTATTACATAGTGCACTGTTAAAAAAAATATATATATAAATTCATCATCATCAGCCTATGATAGTCCACTGCTGGACGTAGGCCTCTCCTATTAACTATGCGTATAGACGCATTATATAGAAGGTAAATGCCCATAATCGCCACGCTGGGCAAGCGGATTGGCGATCGCAGTAATGTGTCTACTATGATGACGCTGCTGCCCATCATCAATCTCTTATCAAATAATGGTCAGTGACACTTCAATCCCTTAGTCGACTCTTACGACACCCGCAGGAGGAGTTGGGGTGATGACAAATGTATTCTTACTGCCGTCACCACACGAATAATATCTAAGTTACTTTTTAGATAGTAAAATGAGGGACCAACTAAACTCTATGGCCAAAAACGCTAATTTCATAAGTAATAACCCTATATTTGATGCTACCGGTAACAATGAAAATATGAGTACAATAGTCACCTTAAGGTAAAACGTATTTGTTTGATTAATCAAATAATCATTTCATCAACTTTGGAGTCATGTCCATATATATATATATGCTCCCTGACCGTTTTCGGCCACGGCGACTGCTTCAACTCCTAGGTATGTTGACGCTCATGTGCTCTCGTGTGGCTGACGTAGCCGATCTTGTTAGTAAAGACCCGTGTACACAACGGGCACGAGAGAACACCGTTTACATAGCGATAGCTGATTGCCGCTGGTGGTCGGGCTTTCAGCTTATCCCTCTTGTCGTCCAGTTCTGTACGACGTCGGGATTCAAATAAGTTAGTTTGCTTCCTAACCAAAGATCTCCACCCAGGACGATAGGTGGCCTGCTCCTCCCACTGTGATGGCTCAATGGCGCAGTTTTTCATATGGCGCTTGAGCACGTCCTTGTACCTGAGGAGTTGCCCGCCATGCTTTCGCTTGCCATCCTTCAACTCAGAGTAAAAGACGCGCTTAGCCACCCGATCCTCCGCCATCCTTGAGACGTGGCCGCTCCATCGCAACTGACGTCGCATTAGGTAGACTTCGATTCCACCCACGATGGCTCTCCGTAAAACTTCGGTGTTCCGGACTCTGTCGGACCAGCTGATCTTCAAGATTTTACGGAGGCATTTAAGGTGGAATCGGTCTAGTGTGCGAATGTGACGACGATATATGGTCCACGTTTCTGAGGAGTATATTATGTTAGGTAACACCACCGCCATGTATATGGAGATCTTTGTAGCCAGCTTCAGTTCATGCGAGCGGAAGACCTTGGCATCCAACTTGCCGAACGCTGAAGCAGCAGCACCTATCCGGCTGTTGATCTCCGAATCAAGGTCACACGAAGATGTTACCGTGCTCCCCAGGTAACGGAACTTATCTACCTGCTTCAGCAAATCGTCCCCGAGTGTGACTGTCAGTGTTTCCCAACCGTGAATGTCAAGTGATATAACCTCCGTCTTGTTCACATTGACTTTTAGGCCAAACTTGCAGCACGATTCGCGAAAGTCAGTGACAAGCTGTTGAAGGTCATCTGGGGATTCCGCAAGGAAGCATAAGTCGTCCGCATACATGATCTCGGAGATCACAGTGTATGAGACTTTAGTGCGTGCCTTAAACCTAGCTAGGTTGAAAACGTTGCCGTCGGTGCGAAAACGGATGCGAATTCCTCTCGGTGTATCCTGACTTTGCAAAACTACCGCAAAGTATAGGGCGAAAAGTGTAGGCGCTAGTACGCACCCCTGCTTAACCCCACAGGTGACGGGGAAGAAGCTTGACTCATCGGCACCTACAGCGACGCAGCACTCCATGTCGTCGTGCAAGAGGCTCATGAGGCGTATAATTTTTTCCATGCATCCTAACTTTGCTAACACCATCCACAGGGCTTCACGGGGAACACTGTCAAAAGCCTTTTCAAGGTCAACGAAGCAGAAGTACAAATTTTGACCCTGTTCTCTGCTTTTCTCTTGCAGTTGACGTAATGAGAAAATGGCTTCGCAGGTTCCCCGATCAGGTCGGAAGCCGAACTGTGTTTCAGGCAGAATCTCTTCTGATAGCTTCATAAGGCGGTTTAAAAGTACTTTGGCAAAGACTTTCCCAGGGGCTGTTAAGAGAGAAATACCTCTATAAGAGTTGCAATCTGCACAGTCACCCTTGTTCTTGTAGAGGGCCCTAATACGAGATATTTTAAAGTTTTTCGGGACACGTTCTTCCTCCCACATACGAACAAATAATGACCATACAGATGATTGCAACTCATCACCTCCGTATTTCAGCAGCTCGCCTGGTATATAGTCAATGCCAGCCGCGCGCTTGTTCTGTTGTTGCTTGATGGCAAGTACGACTTCATTGCGAGACAGAGGTTCATCCAGCTCTGCCAATCTAGGGAGTTGAGACATTGAGCTAGATTAGCTGTTCTATCCACGTTAAGCAGAGAGTTGAAGTATTCTGCCCATCTGTTAAGTACATTCTCTCTGCTTTTTAGAAGCTGCTCACCGTCGGCTGACTTAAGTGGCACCTTAGCATAAGAGTTTGTACCGATCAGCTTTCTGACCTCCTTATAAAACTCTCCAAGCTGGTTTGTGTACGCAAGCCACTGCATGCAACGAGCCTTGTCTTGCCACCATCTTTTTTTGGCTTCCCGAATGATTTTTCACAGCTCCAGATCACTTTTCCTGATATCTGCTATACTTCCGCCTTGTTGAGCAACAGTTCGATGGCCCGCAGTAGATGTCTGTGTTTGCGCAATGCCTCCGTTAAAACCCCGTCATTCTCATCGAACCAGTCCTCGTTTATACGGATAGCTGGACCGAGGGTCAGTTTGGCAGTGTCCAGGATGTGAGAAGACAAGGAGTTCCAGGCAGCATCTAAATCGCGACCAACACCAGACTGCGACGATAGCGCATCTGACAAGGTTTCAGAATATTCCTTCTTCGCCCCTAGATCATTGAGCCTATCTACGTTTAAGCACACTGGCCTAGTCTTCCCGGATCGACGAGGGCGATGAAGGCAGAGTCGCAACTTAGTGACAACAAGCCGATGATCCGTCCAACAGTGTGCACCACGCATAACGCGGGTGATTTGGACCTGGGAAACGTCTCTCTGTCGTACAATGGCATAATCAATCAAATGCCAGTGCTTGGATCTTGGGTGCATCCACGTCGTCTTGTGCTTAGCGGGTAGTCGAAACATTGTATTTGTTACCGCGAGGTCAAATTGCGTACACAAACTAAGCAGCAGCTGCCCATTGCTGTTCATATTTCCGACACCGTGTCTGCCCAAAACTTTAGGCCAAGCTTCGAAGTCATGACTAACTCTGGCATTGAAGTCCCCCAGTATAAGGATCTGCTCTCTGGGGCGTATACCATCGAGAAATTGTTCCAGTTCTTCATAGAACTTATCCTTAACGTCATCAGGCTTGTCTAGCCTGGGAGCATAGACACTGATGACATTTAGGTAGTTTCCATTGTCAAGGTGTAGGCGCAGTGTGGTGACGCGGTCCGAAATATGCACAGGAAACTCTTGTAGACGCATTACGTGACAATTCTTAATCGCGAATCCTACACCTGAACGTCTAGGATCTGAAGAGTTAGTACCTTTCCAGAAAAAGGTATATCCGCCCCCATTTTCCTTCAGCTCTCCTTCGTCGGCAAGGTGTGTTTCACAGATAGCAGCCACATCCAAATTGTATCGGCCGAGTTCACGGGCTACTATGGCGGTTTTCCTTTCAGGACAGGCATTTCCATTACGATCAAGGAGCGTTCTCACGTTCCACGCACCGAAAGTCAGTTTAGATGTTTTCATATTTTTTCTGAAACGTCGACCACGTATTGAAGAGATGCGGAGGCAGCCGCGGTTACTACCTTCCTCTTGGAAATGGGGTAAGCATTTTTTTAGGGCACCTTTTCTAGCCCCCTCCCCGGCTAAGCGAGGAAAGCAGTGCTTCCCTAAATAGGGCTGCTTTGTCACTCTGGGTGTTGCCGAATCCACTCTGTCACCCCAGCGCAGAGCGAAAGCGACCACGATGCGTACTGCACCCCCAGAGCCGCCAGCGTGCAGGCATCAGACAAAGCCCGGCTTGCATCAAACCGAACCTCTCTACCTCAACCCATCGCCACTGGGCTTAACCGAAATCGGAGTCCATTTTGCGGAAGCAGTCAAGTGCGCAGGAGATATTAAAGTGCACAGGCGGACGCGCAAACCGCAGGTGCACATACTCATCCTTGTCCTTCTTGACCCAGTGGAACGGGAACCGCTACGACCGGAGAAGAAACTAAGACAGATAAAGCAGTATAGGCATGAGAAAGTTTCAAGGAATCATAAAATGTCCATATACGGTACGGTTAAACCATCAAAAAATAATTAAGCATTGAGTTTACTGGTAAACTAATTCAATAATTAAGCAAGTATTAAAATTCATGTATAAAATTATGTATTTCTTTCCATTCATTCGTTCTTACAGCCGCCATCAGAAATATCGTAACTGCCACTGCTCACAAATATCTACCGACGCTAGTCATCGCGTTAGAGAGCACGTTCAGATATTTTTGAGCATATTGGCATATTCGATGTATCTGATGGCGTACAGTGAAATCGGAAGTATTTATACTAGTATAAATGTAAGGTACATTCATCCTTACTTGTCTTACATTACAGGTGTAGTGAGAAATTACTTGCCTTCGGAAACGTTCGTAAACACATGCTGTTTCAGGCAGTGTCACCGAGTCTGACTGAAGTAGCATGACAGCTATTACTCTCAGTCTCAGTAAGATAGACTGAAACAGCATGACGTTGACGAACGTTTCCGAAGGCAAGTCATTTCTCACTACATCTGTATCATGTAAACAAACACTTTTTGAAAACATTATCACAGTTTTCTCTGCAATTATACAATAATCATCACGTCAAATGTTGTTGCACACTTAAAAAAACTCGCAAAGTATTATAATCACTCAAAAAAGCACTGAAAAATATAATTTCTGTAAAGATTTTCGTCAATAAACGCTGTTACGGTCGGATAACCCTCGTGACATCTGACATTGCGATGTCTAGATTGTCTATGTACCGTTATGTTGGCATGTCAATATATCGATATTAATACTTAAAGTACAACTTGGAAAAAATGCAATTAAAATAAATTGCAGTAATTTACCAAAATTGTGGTAGTTGATTTCAATATGTTTTTGATATAATATTGTACTAATTAATTCTCTTCCTGACAGGCGACGCAAAATCGATATTCCTCTATTTACGTAAATAGTGAAATTATCGCTGACATTTCATTATTTCGACATTTCTAATCACTAGTGATTGTCTTTGAGCATCTTTGAGATTTTGTTTGTTTACATGATAAGACAAGTAAGGATGAATCCACTGTAATTTTATAGATGATTATAGCATTGGCCCCGTTGACAGCGCGCAGAGCGGTATTTAGTGTCAAGTCTCACGGTAGATGGCGCGGATTGTATTTTAGATGGCGTTATCGATGTGTTGACTCAGATTTTATAAGAATGTGGCTAGCCTAGGGCTTAGGCCTTACTAAAAACAATAAATAAACGGTTTTTAAATTTTGAAACATTTTCACAAATGTCAGTGAAAGTGCTTAAAATAATGGAAAAATGTTGTTAGAACGAGAAGGCAAGGACGACAAACGATTAGACATGGTACCGTTAGTCCGTGGGCTAGCCGGTCTGAAATTAGAAAACGGTATAATTTGGGGGGTACCAAGTGTCCTTTTTACAGTAGTTAGACATATTCATAAGGATGTTAAAAAAGTATGATAGACATCTCAAAGTGGTAGCTAATAGGCATACGGGCTATTTCAAGATTTCCGTTGTATGACAGGTATGGTTAAAATTAGGAGGTACAAATTTTCCTTTTCACGGCTGTTAGGTAAGCTTATAAAAACGTCAAAAATGCAAGATTGCTATTTATAAGTGCTACCTAACAAAAATGGGGGCCAATCAAAGATGGTGGATCTCAAGTTTTACAAAATCAAGTATATCTCGAGAACTATTAAATATATCTAATTACTCTCTTGAACAAAATTAAAGGCATATATGTAAGCTTCATATTTTGCATACACACCATTTTGCTAAAACCAACCAATAATTAATTATGACCAAATTTATGAAAATTTCGTGATTTTGATTTTTTTTGTGTCGTGTTTTTACATAGTAGTCATGACGCTAGAAAAATTAAATATTTTTTTAAAGATAGTGTATTTAATAGGCTTTAATTTGATGTATATAACTTGTTGACGGAATTAAAAAAAAGACCCATAAAAAATATTTAAATGAATTGTAGTCATAATCCACCGTATACTTAATGATTTAAGAGGCGATGGAAGTGCCACTATAATAACGTGCAACAATAATAGTGCTTATTTAAAAAAACCAAGATTGAAAAATATAAAAAAACCGCCTTTTAAATCACTAAGTATACGGTGGATTATGACTACAATTCATTTAAATATTTTTTATGGGTATTTTTTTTAATACCGCCAACAAGTTATATACATCAAATTAAAGCTTATTTAATACACTATCTTTAAAAAAATATTTAATTGTTCTAGCGCCATGACTACTATGTAAAACCACGACACAAAAAAAATCAAAATCACGAAATTTTCATAAATTTGGTCATAATTAATTATTGGTTGGTTTTAGCAAAATGGTGTGTATGCAAAATATGAAGCTTACAGATATGCCTTTAATTTTGTTCAAGAGAGTAATTAGATATATTTAATAGTTCTCGAGATATACTTGATTTTGTAAAACTTGAGATTCACCATCTTTGATTGGCCCCCATTTTTGTTAGGTAGCACTTATAAATGGCAATCTTGCATATTTGACATTTTTATAAGCTTACCTAACAGCCGTGAAAAGGAAAATTTGTACCTCCTAATGTTAACCATACCTGTCATACAACGGAAATCTTGAAATAGCCCGTATGCCTATTAGCTACCACTTTGAGATGTCTATCATACTTTTTTAACATCCTTATGAAGGTGTCTAACTACTGTAAAAAGGACACTTGGTACCCCCAAATTATACCGTTTTCTAATTTCAGGCCGACTAGCCCACGGACTACGTACTCTACAGAGATCGGACAAATGTGCGTCATTTCATTGTCCGCAATCATATTGGACACGACTACAAAGTTTTAATCATTTTTGAAAAATTACGTATGAAGTCACCAATGAAATTGGCGTTTTGTATGGAGAATTTTATGAAGTCTATTTTCCATACAATGAATTTTGCGTATACTCTTTTAAATATACAAAACAGGCCTCATGTAGAGGCCTGTTTTGTATATCGACGGCCCCTACGTAAGTTGTCGTAAGTTGAAAATGGCAAGTTTACAGGAGAGCACTTTAAAGTTTGAAATATGTACAGTAGTCACATAGTTCAATGGATTGCTTTGAAAATTGGCATAATTAATAACAAAGATACTATCTTTATATGGATATAATTACTTCTCTGATATGTTTCATATTTTTGCCGGAATTGCACTTACGACAGTATATGACGGAGAAGAGAATCTAAAAATTGTGGTACGTATTACTTACTTCACTTTACGCCGGTGGTCATAAATGGTCATTGATCGTAAGTAATACATACTACAAGATACGTTGGAATTATGCGTGTAAGTTTTGTCCTATCTGTTATTTACAACATTATTTTGCGGACACATTATAAAAGTTTTTGTAAGTTACTATATTATGCCATTTAACAAACAATTTAATAGTATTTTTATGGAATCCTGATGGAATATTTTGAGAAAATTAAGCAGATGAATAGTTTTTTTGTATGTTTTATTATGAAAAATACATCAGATAAAGTGTTTTTGTACAGTTTTTGGAAAATGTCGTGTTGAATGAAGACGAGACTATGTAGTTGAGTTTGATGTAGCTTCATGGTTTGCGAGTATTGGAAACTATAAAAATAATTAAAGATGTTGTAGCTCGTAACGACTGTGCACATGAAATTCATCGAACATTTCCT
>JALPQI010026215.1:0-13867 GCA_025490895.1 Thaumatotibia leucotreta | reverse complement strand
ATTATGTTTTAGTTTGTACTTATGTTTGTATCAAGCACACTAAATAAATTATTTTTCTTTCTTCATGTTGAAGTTTATATTCCGAAATCCGAAGGTACTTAATACAGACGTATGGAGATAATCCATAATATTATTATGTATTAACAAATTTATAAGAAAAAAATTGAAATATTTCTTAATTGATATTTTTAATGTCATCTTATTCCGGACATCAAATCTTTGAAAGATTACGGCGATAAAAGTTTAGTAGTAGTTCATTAGATACTTCCCTAAGTTAAAGTGCAGTGTCACCGGCCCGGCTCCTTGGTCATCGTGCGGCAACCGTCTTTAGAGGCATTACCGGGAAATGCACTAATGCCCCTATACCGTGGAAAACTGTTAAGGGGCTGGTTAGGGGCTTTCAGATGCTGATATAATTAGTACATTGTGCCGTGCCACTTTACAGCCGATTGGTAGACGTATAGGGAATAATGTTTGTCTTGTTTTAGAGGGTCTATACAATAATAAGGAATGTGACGATACTTTGGTGTGATGTGTGATACAATTTTGAAGCGTAGTTTTTTTTTAATCAGTTTCGGTTACATGAAAACAAGGCCAAAACGACTATTTAAAACCGCTTAGAGTCGAAGGTTGCTTAGGTTTTTCTTACTTATTATAAGTGATTTACAATACAAAGCGTGAAGAAAAAGTAATTTGTAGAAGTAGTTTGGAAGTAATTATGAAATCATGTAGCCAGAAATTCAACAGTCGTAAAGCAAACCATATTAAACTAACACTCACGCTGTAGTATGGGTCAATTGCAAAAAATAAAGCCTTAATCAAAATAGAAATCACAATCGCGTCAATTGTATTACGAAAGCTAATCATACAAACTATGTGGTATATTCTGTCCAACAACCTTTGGCAATAGTAAAAGAGGGTAAATTTAAAAGATATAGGTTCGTATTGTTGATCACTCATAAAAAAAATCGAATTTTTCGCCCTTTTTCAGCGTCAAAAGTTGTTACCTACACAAAATTTTACTTCGTGACTCAAAAAGTATGATACTGAATTTTGTTTTGATTAATTTTGCTTTTAATTATGTACATATAAGGTCGCAGGAGTTCGCTGGATGCGGGTGGGCACAGGACCGGTCATTGTGGCAATGTTTGGGGGAGGCCTATGTTCAGCAGTGTATGTCTTTGATATGACGATGATGATGATGATGTACTAAATCTTGTAATCGACAGTTATAGCGACCAATTTGGATTAGTTCTACACAACACAAACGCTCAAGCGATTTGCATAAACTCGAGCGTACCTACTGAGTGATCGATGTAAATAAAACGTTTGGAGACTAGCTGTACTTACGAGTATAAGAGCGTAGCGTTGTTGCTCGATATAAACCGTCTCAAGACTAAGCCGTGTGGGCGGGTTGGCTTGTGGGATCGGCCGGATCAATCCCGCCTCATCCAGTTATATCCGGATCAGCAACAGGTGGGGATGAGCCGCGCGCGGATCCGCCCATCGGCCACGTGGTGAAAAACTTTTCTAATCGCTGAACTTCGCATTTCAAGCTTTTGCTTGCGCTTGCTGATAAGCAAGCGGATTTCATTGTGATATTTTTTTTATTGATCGCTTCCAAATGAATCATTTTTTTTGATTAAAGCCTTAATATTTTTGTTTGGACATTACAACAACCGGTTTTTGTTACTTACGCGTATACTGTTAGGTACGAAAAAGTATTTTCCAATACAGTTTGAAATTCTTAACAGCTCTAGATTTAAACTTCTCTTCTCTTCAGATCTGCATTGGAAAATATTTGTTCGTACCACCCCGGAGAAAAAAGAGAAGTAACTGGAAACTTTCTGTTTTAGTCATGTATTATTTTGCGTTTTTGACGTCGATTTTATATTTTATCCTTGCCGATAACTGTAAATCGTCTCGTGTGTAGGTATTTATTGTGCTACCTCATATTTTTATGCTACTTATTCTTTTGGGTAATTTTCTTTACAGATTTGAGCATACTGTTCTGTCTGTGACTCACAATTAATCTTTAAGTTTTGAGTAGGTACTGAAACAAGTAAATTATCGAAAATGCATTGAAGTTCTCACATTACTTAGAATTAAAACATCAATTATAGGATTCGAATCTCATAAAACAAACTTGTAAACTGTATGAGCCGAAATAATCGTATCTGAATTTATTGGTTCCCAGTAATATAATTTAACGCGTAAAATTTCGTAAAGTAGTCGTTTAGGCGTGAAAACTTTGTGTAGGTGTCATTAATGTCGAATCAATCAGACGTAAATGGCGTAGTTTGGGCCCAAGGGGGTCCTCGATATTTAGATGTCATGTTAGTTTATTTATGGTAATCACCTAAGGGGCACGTCTGGAAAAGGGTTAATTTTTGTAAGTGATTTATAAAAATGATAAAATTAATTCAAATCATTTACATTATTTTTTTTCTGTAAGCACATAATTCAACAATATATGTACATATTATAAAAGCAAAACTTTTTCTTTGGTTTATGACATTTAATACTTCAAAGTGTACCTGCCAAAAAACGGTTCTCAATTTAGCATACTTCTGGACTGTGGTCCAGTGGTAGTACCAGCTCTGTGAGCTTATCACATGATTGGTGCGACAATATGTCGCCGCAAGATGACTTCCAATTTTTTACTAAAAAGTGTAACAGAAACCTACAATTCCCGGCGACATTCTATCGCGTATATATGTCACCAATCGTGTACTAAGTCTACATACCAAACACAATTTGTACTTATGAAAGCATTGTAAGCAGTCCTTCTCTTTTTATTTTGTTGGCTATCCCAGTCACTCCAAACATGAAATTATACCTTATAGTCTGTCTACATATTTTGTTGCACACATGATTTTAGATACGTGTGGCATTTAATGCATGGAATATTTATTACATTTATTACTGGTGAGTATAATCTAAAAATGTGCTAAGTTTTAATTTTAATACCTACTTGTCGACCGCATTTAAAATAAAACGTGTTAGGTTAGAACTGAAAAAAATTACAGTAATTTTAAACTTAAATACATATACGCTAAATAAATCTCACTTGAACTCTAATCAAACTCAAAACATTTCCAGATAAGCCCGCCCAATATTTCCTCAGACCTTAAATTACTTGTGTAACAATAACACACACATCGCCTTAGCGCACATTCGTCCGTGTACGCTAAGACCCAAATTAATAGTCAAAACTTGGCGGATCCCGCACGCGCTTACGGAACTTGGCGTCAATTAATTTATTACTTTATTACGCTAACTTTGCTTATATTTTCCATTCTTTACCTTGCCACTTATGCGGTGTCTAGTGATGTGAAGGTTATGAGTTTTGACTGGTAAAATAGAGGTGTTTTAGTATACGCGGTTAAAACACTTTTACTTTACCAGTCTCAATAGAGGTGTTATAACTTATAGTCTCTACCTCTACAGGCTCTATACGACCAAGAAAAAAAATCAAATTTCAATCGAATAGTCGGTATTTATTTAGGCTGCGTGGGGACGACAGTAATAATACGTTTGTCACAACCCCAATTCTTGCCGTGGGTGTCGTAAGAGTCGACTGAGGGATTGAAGTGTCACTGACCAGTTGTTTATTATTAAGATTTTGTCAGCTTCCGTAGCCTAGTTGGTAGTGACCCTGCCTACGAAGCTGGAGGTTCGGTTTTAATCCCGGCGAGGGCATTCTTTGTGTAATTATTTATCACAAATGTTTGTTCCTTGGTCGTGGCTGTCTTTGTATTTAAGTATCTATATGTATCTACGAGTAGGTATCTATTATATATATTGTCGCCTGGTACCCACTTCACAAGCCTTAATTGAGCTTACTGTGGGACTGGGTCGATTTGTGTGAGATGTCCCAAGATAAGATTGATGATGGGCAGAAACGTCATCATAGTGGGCACACTACTGCGATCGCCAATCCGCTAGCACAGCGTGGCGATTATGGCCATTTACGTCCAGCAGCGGACTTATATAGGGTGATGATGTGATGTGAGCCAGTATTTACCCAAAGTATTTTACCCGCAAGTCTGAAACTGAAACACGAGCATGCAAGACTACGCTATTTAGGAAATCTCTTCTTGGATCTTTAAAGACAACGTGCAATGCTTCATTTATTTTTGAACTCAAATTAGGTTCATACAAATTATTTTCAAAATGAATACTCGTAAAATAGAACATAATACAATAATGCAAGCCATTACAATAATTGAAAGAAAACGTTCGACGAATTTGATATGTCGTTCACGAAGTTAAGTAGAATTAGTGAGAAGTAAAATTAGCGAGGTATTTTGTTAAATTTAAATTAGCTACATGCACGATGTACATATACGAAAAGGTACATTATTTGTAATAAAAATAAGGTTATATTTCATCAAAGCCTTGTTATTATCGTGCACGAAAATTTCAATATATCGACAGCCCTAGCTAACGCCTGCAAACCGCGAGTGCGTGGCGTTAAAGATTTATTTCTCAACTTGTTGTAACTTTATAATTTGCCGAATTATCGGCGCGCCTGCCGCGCGATATGAGCCAACTTGTGCTTTATAAATAATTAAGCAATAGCAATATTCTCACACAAATGCTTTGTAGACGGTTGGTTAAGGTGCATTCAGACCAAAAGAGCATTCGCTGTTCTATCCCCCGCTCTACGAAATCAACCAATCACGTTTTGTGTAACGATCGAATTTCGTAGAGTGGGAGGTTAGAATAGCGAATGTTCGCTTGGTCTGAACGCACCTTCAGATGATACTTGAATTGAATGGAAGGACAGCTAGTAACATTTATCTGACAGTTATATTCTTTCGGTGATGGTGAACCAGGCCCAAAGTTAGCCACCATATTTAGTAACATTTTGAGTTGTCGCGGTTTGAATGTCGACTATATTTCGCATAGGTATTTTTGAAAATCTTATTTACATAAATTAAAAATTGTTACCGAAAAATAGATTAGATATTTTCTTTTTGTGTTCTGTTCAGATATTAAGATGTTTTTTCAATTCATCCTTGTTGTCTCATATAAAGATAAGATAACATTACATTTATATCCAAAATTGGAAAATGAAACCTAAAACGTAAAACTTGTACTAATACCAATTTCTTCAATACTGTAGGTACACGTGCGCAAATCCACACCAATGAGTTCCACGATTCACATATTAGATATATGTGGAATATTTAGGTAATACTTCACTGATTTTTTTAATATACTGGTAAAATATTTCTAAAGAAATAAGGAAAGATGCCGAGAAAAGCTCAGAGCAGCTTGGGTTACGTACACGTGTATAAAATTTAAGTTCATACATAGCTCACATCAAGACATCTTGCAAATTAAATGGTTTATTCAGTGTGTACTCGATACTTTAAGCAGACTGAAAACTCGAATCGAAAACGAAAAGTGTTAGAACACGCTCGCATGATGTATTGGAGTGAGCGCGATAGACAACTTTACGTAGGTATCCCGGTAAGTTGAGTAAACTGGTTTTTTAATTTCGAACTTTATGACACTTACGTGACGTTGTTATTTCAATGAAAAATTCGAGGGTTGAGTGGTCAAGCCCGATAAGTTGAGATATTTTTTCATTGAAAAAACAACTTCACGTCAATGTCATATAGTTCGTATTTTAAAAACGGGTTTGCTCGACTTATTTGTCGGCTTAATTAAACGGGTTTGACCCCCCAACCCTCGAATTGTCTCGATTTATCGGGTTTGACTACTCAACCCTCGAAATGCTAATTGCCAATATAAAAGTAGGCTAACTCATGGTACGGCTACTTGTCCATTTTAACATACCTTATAATCTTCGTGAATTCCTCCAAGATCGTGACATCATGTCGTAAACATACTTAGTTAATCGTGTCCACAATAGAACAAGTACGAAAATATTCATAAAAAAGACGCCCCCATCTGTCTTGAAATCGACTTATCTTTGATATTTTTCAGTTTAGGAATGATTTGTTTAATCGCCAAATTAAAATGAATAGAAATCAACTTTAACCGATTTCTCCAAGATCCCAGTATCAGACCCTGACTTGGTGCCAACGGACCCGTCAAAAATAAAACAGTCGAATTGAGAACCTCCTTCTTTTTTGAAGCGTTGATATCTATTCAGCCAATCGTATCGCATTCGTTGCGTCATTAGTTTGACTCAACAAGAAACTGTGTACTAGAAAACAGCAACGATAAGCCATTCCCATTCTCCCGGCGAATTCTCAAGACAATTCTAATTAGCCGTTATTTATGATTCATAAGCCGAAGTACAATAAATTCTCCGAATCTTTCGTCCCACATGTGCTAGTAAGCCGAGGCATTACCGAATGGTGAATGTAGGTTCTCATAATAAGGCCGGGATGTAAGGAATCGCACTGATTACTATATTATTTATTACTGTACGTGCCGCCCGTGTAAACGCTTCCTAATACTCCTATCTACGCTCACGTCTTGGAACCGTGTCTAAGTCAGACGAGCGCACATTTCGTATGGGACTGGAATGGAAGTATGCGTGGGGTGAGAGTGGAAAGGTTCTAACGCGGGATGAGGTAGGCTATAAGGCAATGTATCAAATGGGGGTAACGATTAAGTGTGTTGCAGAAGCGAGGCACCTATGAGATTTTTAATTATTGCCTGCATTAAGATCTGATTTATGCGGCCATTACGCAATGGATTTGAACGTCTTTGTACCTTTAAGGAGATTTTAGTTAATAAAGGAGGACAAATGGAGGAACGAAATGTTTTATTATTATAACAAAACGCTACTTACGTGAGAATATGATTGAAAGCGCTATCAATAAGTATGATTGAGGACCATAATAAAAGCGTTATCTTTATTTTTTCGACTTGCTTCCAATAGGTTAGCTACAATAGCTACTCACTTGCGTTGATTTTTGCGATAGACTCTATTTCCATGTACAATAAGAACAAAGTTTTATTTTTCTATCTTCATACATTTTTAAAGTATCGTTTCAAATTTTTTTACCAAGAAAGATAACAAAAAGTTGATGTTACTATTTTATTTTTGTTTTTTTTTTACGCCTAATTTTAGAAGATATTGAAGTTTAAACTTTAAAATTGATCAATATAACCCCAGTTTACGGTACCAATCCTGTTTGTCGCATGCTAGTGACGCTTCTTTTCCATTTATTGGCATAATCCTCGCACGTAGATAATTCTTGTCCCTATAGTCTAATATGAGACACATAATCAAGACGTCTTTAATAATACATCACTTTGAATCTTAAGTAGACTTCTTCTTTTCAGGATATTTTCCGTATTTCTCAAAAGCACCAAAATAAGAAGGTTGATGAAATCTGATGAATCAGGATCATCATTACGTTGAACTTTATAACGAGGGTGACAACACTTTTCCAACCGTAAAAAATAAATCTTTAAGCATGACAAAAGCTCGACATGAATAATGTTTGCAATATTTCCCCGTATCTCTTTGATTATGCTCATTGCCGGGGATAAGAAATAGAAATTTCGCTTCATATGCCACCTTTGAGCTTACGTTACGCTAAAGAATACCTAATAACAAGAAATGGCTTAAGTCATTTAACCCGCGCAAGGGAATTTCACCCTACTTTCATTAGGAAAAAGAGAGTGTATTCTAAGAAAGTCGTATTCATATTCTTACTTGCGTTGCTTCAGAGGAGAGGTTTATGCAAGCGCGCCATAATTTTAATGAATATTTATATTGTTTGCACATTTACTTTGTGGATAGGAAGTGTATTAAGGAACCATGCGTGAAAACTTTAAAATTGAGTTTGATAAGCCGTGGAATTGATTTGGTGACGGGATTTTGTGTGTGCTGGAAACGAGCATAATCAAATATTGGGATAAATTAAAATTTACTTTCTTTCTTATAAGTATAACCAAAATATCGTATGTCGTATTTATTATTAAACGGTCTTGTCCCCGAATATAATTTCATTTCTTTCGGCGTCGAAAATTTGGGTGAGTTGAGTCCTAGTCCTTGCGCTCTGAGTCTCTTCAAAGACCTATCAGAGAATCAAAGACTGGCTGGTATTCCTTGCTCAACGTAGCAGTTTAGCAATGCAACGAGGAAATGCTCCCAGCCTAATCGGTACCATGCCGCAGGACCCTGTTTCAGATTAATTTTAGTTTTTATTTAATTTTTACTTTAGTTTTAATTTAGTTTATATTTAATTTTAGTTAAATTGTACTTTAAAATTGATGTGATTTTATAATACATCGGTTCAATTCCATAATAATTAAATTGACAGTTTCAATAGTTCGCTACTAAATTTGTCGTGTTCAAATAACTTAAAAAGTAACGGTACAAGTAAGGCATCCTGAAAACAGAAGTCAAATCGTATCAATTTGATTGTTAAATCGGTACATTTAACTTTTGCGGAACAAATCAATGCAAGAGTCCACTTAATCACCAATTTAACCCTTATTTTTACTTGTGAATTGGTTTTATGAATAAAATTGTACATCACCCTTAAGTGTTCACCAATATTTTTGTTGCCTAATTCACACGTGTGCTATAACGCCATTACACAACTAATCAAGCAAAAAAATCAGAAAGCCTCCCCTCAATCAAGCCGTAACCGTGAATCACCCGTAAACGTAATCTACGGCCGTGAATTATTATATATACGTAATTACAAACACGCTATCTCCCACAGCTAATGTTATTTATGTGGGGATAAACGAGACGGGTAATTTTTGCATATCGCCCCTTTGAATCGAGGAATTGAATGATAAGAGCGTTTTTATGTTAGCAGTTTTTGCATACAGTGCTAGTTTGATTTAGAATGACAATTTATGCCTCTTTTTTTTTTCAAAAAGTCGGCCTAGTCGGGCCAAAAGGGTAATATAAACATAGGAGTATCGTATGTAGTGACTAAATACCCGTGAGATTAACCGTTGAATCATATTTATAGGCTTTACTTTACTTTTTCTTCAGTATCCACTGATACTAATAGAGACAGAGAGATTAATTCAGACGCTAGTAACGCGCTTGTGACTTCACGATCCGTTTGGCCGTTTACCGCAAACATAAAAATTTACTTAAATTAATATACAATAAAATACTAACCTATTATTACTTACGTAAATTACTATGTGGAATATACAGATGGGGAAATTGGGGGAAACACTTGTTATAATTATAATTTTGCACAAAACTAAATTTACAAATTTACTGGCAAAGACTCTGTTAATGCGGAAACGCAATGCAACATTAATACTTAACATTAATTTGGAGAACAGTGAATGTATCGGCGAAATCGGCAAAATTATGCAGAAATATTGCTTCCTATTTCAACCTATTTACTCTAGTTAAACTATTATTTTACCAGTAGGTACTTAGGTAAGTAACTAGTACATTAAAATATGCTTCCATCAAAAATATTGTATTCATTAACTCCCTTAACCTTCCTTCTGACCTTCTGTCAACGAATGATTAGTGACAAATTCAATCCCTTAGTCGCCTCTTACGACACCCATGGGATGAGTCGGAGTGGTGATATAATATGTATTCTTACTGCCGTCACCACGTGGCTATCCATCCATAGAATAACTGTCAAATCATCACAAAACTCAGGTACATTGTAGGTGGTGATCACTGCAATCTATCTAGGGATCTAGGTCAATATACTAGGGAAATTACCCAAAATAAACATGATGTAATCTGTACTTAAGCGATTTATCAAAATAAGTATTTATGGCAGTTAATCTACCACCCAGAATTTAAAAGTATACCTTTAAAGACACAATTCAGCAGACTCAAAACTGCACGGTAATCCGGAACTGTCTCTGTTATTGAATGATTGCAATATTAATTTTGATTTTATATCAGATTTAAGAATCAGCCACTTATCTACCGCCGTATCTATAATAAATATGTATTTATTTACCGCTGACCAAGAAACTTAAATTTTTGAGCAAAAATGCAGAAACGTTTATTTTATATATTTTGGGGATCTTATAAATGTACTTAATAGTTAGAATTACTGTAATAGTATTAATTTCGAGTACCTATATTTCAAAATTTCGAACCAGCCAGTTTTCACGAATTTAACTGAAGTTGAAGTTAAGGTTATATATTCATTATCTATGTAAGATAGACATTCGGGTCTCAATATACTAAATTTTGGAGAGGCTGATGATCCTAAATAAATCACTGCGTATACGTTGCGTTCAATACCATTGTGACCAGTTCTTTAATATTCTATAAGTTTAAGAAATTTGAATTCCATTTTATAAGCAACACGCCTGGAGCGTCGTGCAAGTTTATTATCGGTTTTCGGTAACCGATGTATCCGAAGTTGTTTTGCATGTGAGATAGCGCTGGCTGCACTTCTGAAAGAAACTTGGGTGAATTTATGAGGTTTTGGGTGCCAGCTGATTATAATAAGATGTCGTTAGCTTAGATAGGTATATCTTGGGGTGATGCAAATTAAAGACTAAGCATGAATACACAAAATTATTGGTACCATGTCTTCTCTTGTTCGTTTTTGTGTTATTAATTTCACTTTTATAAATAATTGCTATAATTAACTAACATATGTAAAGCTGTTAAAGATATATTAACATAATGGTAAAAAACTACTTTGTTTTTTTTTCTGACTCACAAATTAAAATACATACAACTTAAATCGATTTAATAATTTCCCTTAATTAGGTAATGTAAGTATGTAATGTACCAATTTTGTAAGGAAAAACTTTTCATAATTTTATCATAGCTTAAGTAATTACTAAAAGCTTAAAATCCGCGAATTTACGAAGAAGTAACGAGGTTACAAACATTTTTTGTACACAAACTTAACCGAAATGCGAATCACATACCAACAATAACGTATTATTCTGTCGCACCTAGCCCGTAACGTTAAGGACAATTTGACACTAATACCTCTAAAGGGAACTATATCCACTTCTTAAAGAAAATCATATTCATAGCGACGATAAATATCCTCGTGACTTGCACCTCATTAACAGCAGTCTGTATTATTTTAATATATAAACCGAGCAATAAACCTTTGTCCTTTTCCAACTTCCAAGTATCCGTTGTGCAGGCATCCTTTTCTATTTTCGGAGGATATCTTAATAAGATTCATGAAAGGACCCCATATTTTATATCCGACTCTGTCCTCTATCTTCTTATATTATCCGGGCAAGAGGAGCGCTTTTGAAATATGTGCTTGCTTGGGAATTTCCGATCTTTCAATTACACCTTTGTCGGAAAGTTCAGCGAGATATTTTGAAACTCGCGACCGAGATAAAGCGTATTGTGTGCTTTTCGATCTTTGTATAATATATCAGTACCTATACGTAACCGTTACCGTTATGTTAAGTTATAGTTTGTTTAATTCGTTATACCAATGTTCGTATAATTCGTTGTTAGTTTTTAAAAAAGCAATGCATTTTTAATTCAGCTGTACTTATTAAACCAGCCATAAACCTGTAAAGTTAGAAGTAATCATTTTAAATGACGTTATTAAGATGAAAAAAATATATGCATTTGTTGAGCTGTGCAGCTATTTATATATTTGAAAATAAATAACGATATGGTAATACGTTTATCAGAAGAAACTGCAAATTCCGGTTCAGTCTAAGAATATTTACTTTTTTAATGGAAATCTACAATAAGTTTGAAATGTGTTCAATTTTAATATGAGAAGTGTATTATGACTAATTGAAACACGCAATGCGAGTTGTTTAAACGCTTAGAAGCAAAATGCTGAATGCTGAGCTTAAAAGTTCGCTACAGAATAGGGCTCCACTGATATTAAATAAAGTTGCAGCTATAAATATTCCTTCAGCTAACTCGCAAACTGTACATATTTGCGTATTTTTCCAACTTGAATATTAAAGATTAATAAATTTATGGGGTTATCTCACGGCAAGATTGTGATTTATTCTGGAATAACGGTTTGTATTCTGTAACACCGGCCATATCCTCAAATAGTTAATATTCTTTTCTTATCAAGTTTATTATCTGTGGTGACGGCAGTAAGAATACATTTGTCACCACCCCAACTCCTCCTGGGGGTGTCGTAAGAGTCGACTAAAGGATTGAAGTGTCACTGACCATTCTACAAGATTGATGATGGGCAGCAACATCATCATAGTGGACACATTACTGCGATCGCCAATCCGCTTGCCCAGCGTGGCGATTATGGGCATTTACCTCCTAATGCGTCTATACGCATAGTTAATAGGAGAGGCCTACGTCCAGCAGTGGACTATTCATAGGCTGATGATGTGATGTGATCAAGTTTATTTATCGCCTGTTGGTGATAGGCAGTAAGAATACGTTTGTCACTACCCCAACTCTTCCCATGGGTGTCGTAAGAGTCGACGATGGAGTTGATGTATCACTGACCACACAGTTAATGAAGATTAATGTTGCTGCCATCATCATGGTGGACTAACTGTGATCGGCAATCCGCTTGCCCAGCTGATGATGTATGAAGTTTATTTTAGGGCTACCGGTATCCGTGTTACCCGCAGACACGTGTACACGAATCCTTAGCACCGGCGGTACTAAGAACCCGAACGACACGAAACGCCAAGAAACGTTTCCAACTTAGAAACGTTTCCAAGCGCGGGTCCGCGGATCTACTTAGAAACTTTTCCAAGCTTGAGTCTTGCGGATCCATTACAATTGAATATTCGAAAAACCTATGTTTTTATTAGTAAAAAGTCTGAAACAAATAAATACCTACCGAAAAAATTCGCAGTTTTTTACGAAGTACGCAGCTAGAAATTTTCTTTGTTGCAGGTTAAATGCGGTTCAATACTTTGTTCAAATATAAAATCGTACCTAATATTTTAGATTGCCACTGCCACTACACATTGAGGGCGGATCAGACACAGGTACTCGGGTATCCGTGTCTTAATTACACGGTTCCTAATTAAACGTTTCCAACGGGTAAGAAACCCGTTTCCCGGTAGCAAAGAAACGGGTACACGGAAACGGGTACACGAAACCCGGACACGACCGAGAGCCCTAGTTTATTTAGTGCTGGTTTTTTAATTCCTAGTCAACAGTAAGGTAAAAGTTCTCTTCTATTTTTATTCTCTATTAAGTTTTTTTACGATCTAAGAATAGAGGCAGTGACAATTTTAAGCAACAGCTACATTTATCTAGGGATTGAAAAAAAATTGTGATCAGTATCTCTGAATAATTATTTATTTTTGTTTTTATTTATTTGGATATGAAACAAACGGTAATACAAAAATATTCATACAATTTCTTCTCTTAATCTAGACGTATAGTTTCCATTTTTCTTTAACTGTACCTATGTACCTAAAAAATATTATTATAATTAGAAATAAACAAGAATCCTTCGTTTGAATGCATAATATTCCATCTCTAATCAACGTCGCAATAGCCCTAGTGTGAAATCACTTTCCCTTATAAATCTCGAAACAATAAATCAAAAGAAAATTATTGAAAGAAAACCTGTCTCTAATCCAAACCCCACATGCAAACTTTTTTCATTGACTATGTCCCCGCCATAATTCCCTTGGTCGTAAATCTAACCGAAGGCAGGAGGGGGATTAAAGATCAGTAATCTTACAGTACAGATGAGTTATGGCCCCACCGCGAAGATCCTCTTTATTGTGACTTTAAGAAACTAAGAGGAGATTTTGTAAAACGTTCGAAATTAATTTAGATAATGATTAATGGTATCTTCTTCGCGCACCCCGGGCGAGTATTTGCATAAGGCAGCGTAATAGTTATCGAGTGCCGTGTGCGGGTTGGATTGTTGTTGGATAAGGTATTATATTTTGTTCCGACCGATTTATCACTACAATAAACTAATCATTTTACTGAGGTTAATGAGATATAATGTAAAAGAAAAAAGGAAAGAAG
>JALPQI010026214.1:0-12549 GCA_025490895.1 Thaumatotibia leucotreta | reverse complement strand
GAAAACCATACGTGCGAGAGGGAGTACCCATATCGGCATCCCGATCCAACTCATGGATTCGCTCGCCGCTGGTCGCCTTAGACGAATGTCGTGGCCGAGCCTTAAGCTATGGACTATGGTCTACTCGTATAAACACTAACAAAAGATACGCGCTCCCATGTAAAATCATCTATCAGCTATCACCGCTGAGCGAGTATCGCCGTATCTTCTGTTCGTTTTTTGTGTATCTGTTACAGTGGCCAATGAATAAAGTGTAAATAATTGTAATTCCACACAATTTGATTAAACACAAGTAGCATTGCTTCGTACTTTTGATTTCGCGATAAACTTTTGTTTTGACGCAAATCTTCGACCTCTGCAAGTGACGTCATCTCATTAGTCACGTGACCAGCACGCACCGCTATCAATTTTACATTCAATTTCAGTAACACACATCAATGAAAATGAAAGCAAATAATTTAGACGTAAAGTAGAAAATACAATGCGAATATAAATGAATTAATCCAAAAAGAAGTAAGTCGCAACACCGAATCTTAATACGACGGCATAAAGTCGAAAGTTAGGATAACCCTAGTGTAGTAAACCGTAAGATAAACCGGTAGGGGCTAGTTTTAACATAAAATAAATATTTGATAGCGGGTTTCAATGAGTAGAATAAAGAGAATGTTATCAGCACGTAATTATGATTATTAATGAGGATTAATATCCAATCAACTTTTGTGATAACATCTTTGTATGATGAAATATTATCAAAAGATAATTTGTATTCTACGATCAAAATAATTTAAGCGGGTAAAGCTGCGTTTTACCAAACTTTTATTTGAAGAATAACGCTTACTCTCGGATACTAATGTCAAATTACCAAGGATCTGAAGGATCGGACAAACGCCCGACATTTTGAAAACATAACCCTGTTCCGTACAATAGAGACTTCCTTATCTTATGAATCTTATGATGTTAACATATTTTATTGAATATCATGTTTTTTAATAACAACTCTAACACAGAGTATCTATTTAGGAGATCCCAACCAGTGATGGGAAAAATGTAATCGACTAACGATTAACCATTAAGATTAACTTAAAAGTAATCGATTAATGAATAAATTTGACGATTAATAAATCTTAGTCGTTCTTGTTCGACTAATTTAATCACAATTAAATTAATCGACGATTAAATACGAGCGATTAAATCCATAATCGATTGTTTAATTAGATTTTTTTTTTATTAATATCAGGATTTTTTGTGAGGTTTAAATTCGGGTTACGCTAACAGACTTATACCTGAAGCGATGTATAACAATACCTAGGACTTTCTGCGAGTATTTCATAATCGCGGTTACCTTTGGTAAATAATATGTCAAAGCATTCGTCAGTTTTTGACAAGTGGTGTCAAAGGATGTTGAACGATAATACATAATTTTATTTGAAAAATTCTTAATCGAGTAATTTAGTCGATTAAAATGACGATTGATTAATCGTTAATCCAATTCTGCGACGATTAAGTTAATCTCAATTAAATTAATCGCGATTAATTTGTGACGATTAATTCTTTAGTCGATTAGTTAGTTGATTAAAAAAATAATCGATTAACGCCCATCTCTGATCCCAACTCTTTCTTACTTGTACAAATTGTACAGGCACGTCTAATAATATGTATACATTTCGGTACGTATGTCAAAGGCATAAGGATCAAAACCGTATACATATTATTAGACCGACCGTACATAAAAGATAAAGTATATAGTATATAGTATATTTAAGTAAAATTTATTAAAATACGCGACATAAATAATCCCGTTTAAATAGTTTTATTTCATGAATTATTATCACGGTAACCGAAGAAGATATTTTACACTCAATAGATCGAAATTCAATATAAAAAATTGGTTGCCTGTAAAGTCGGTATACGGGCGAAAGTTTTACGTGACAACGACTTTTTATGTCTGTCTCTCTCGCTCTTAGGCGGGCTAACCATGCCCGAGTGGAAGGGACGCGTGCCTCTCACTCGCTCTCATTGTGAGCGCACGTGAGCGGAGCGTAACGCAGTTTCTTGAAGTGTCACCCGGCAAACCAATTTATAAGACGTTGTCACGTCAAAAATTCTAAATCGTTTATGGGTCACAAATTTGCAATCATGGTGTGTACATGTACAACACACCTTTGCGATAACATTATTAAAAAAATATTTTATAAAATAAATGAAGTTAACATCATAAGATAAGGAAGTCTCTACTATAAGGAACAGAGTTATGTTTTCCTTGCAAATTACTATGGGGTGTTGACATTACTATTTACTATCCGAGAGTAAGCGTTATTCTTCGAATATAAGTTTGGTCAAATCGATCCTATGTAAGTGGTACAAAATGACCCTAACACATATCAAATTGTTGATGAGGTAAATAATATTGAATATTTCGACCGTCTAGTGACTTTTTTAATTTTTAATTTTATTTTCAAAACAAACTATTAAGTATTTGGTGACTATGTATAATCTGAGTGTTTATTCTAAGAAAAAAATGTTTTCTAAGTTAAAAATTAACAAATTTGATCGTTTGTAACTTGATTGTTTATAACAAAGTAAAGTAATATAACAATTATTAATGGAATATCTATAAGCTATAAATAGTAATAGAATGATGCAATGTAAACTATTTTATTATTACTTATCAAAGCGACCATATTTAAACGTGAATGTCTAATACGAGCTAAAAACATTGTGCAATTTACATGTATCATCTAGGGGCCTTGTAAAATTCCATAAAACTAAAATCTTAAAATTATACCAATTACCTACAGCTGGACAAACATGCAAAGAAAAATATGCGAAAAACATTTTACTACCATGAAATTTTAATTTTACGTGCTATTCATTATCACACCACGCCATTTTCGCACAGTCCATAACGGCTTAAATCTGCTACCTACTTATGTTAGTCAGCATTACACGCATAAAAATCTAATTTCATCATGATTGTGTTATTTTATTCGTGCGCTAACGTATGCGGAATGAAATCTGCACAAAGTTTAATATTATATTAAATAAATGATATCATTATTATTTTCTTGAACATGTACGTTTTTTAATATCGATTTTAACAAGTATTCATGCAAGATAAAAACTACTTGAATCCAAAGTGTATAACTTTAGTTTTATGATACTTTATCCATTGATGTCGAAAAAACAAATGTTAGCATTTTTCTTGCCTCTAATTTTATCTTCTGTAGGAAAACTTTTTAAATAAAAATCCTTTGCTCATTATATTTCATATTCTTGTTAATTGGTCTATTGATACTTACTTATTATCAGTGGTCGGATATCCCGGTGCAACAAGGGGTGAATGACCTCAAACATTATACTAATATGGATATACCACGGGATTCCACAAAATTACATCCAGTAAAGTGTATTAATATTTTGTAACACAAAATAAGTGCATGTACATAAAAGCGTTTATTATTATGCGATTTCGACAATTATTTTAAAAGATAGGTTATAAATTTTGTTTAATATTGACCTTAGTACCAAATAACCTTTTGGTATGAATATTCTTAAATAAAAGAGTTTAGCTTTAAAAATAGAAGCTTTTTACTAAGGCACAATAGGTTCCACTTCTAGAAATTGCGAACGTAAAAAAAACAGAAATATCATTAATTTTAATCCGTGATCAAGATTAAAACAATATCCATACCCAGCCTAAATTAAACATTTTAGGTGAGGTCTCCAGCGGATACCTCAAAATTTTATTAATTTAAAGTTAAAGAAAAATTGTATCCAATAACCACTGAATGGTACATGGTCTTCCTGAGGTCATCAATTACTAAGTTAGAAAAAATATACCTGGTTACGGATTAAACATCCTCGTGTATGTAACATAACATCAAACATTTTTAAGCATGAAGACTTGACACACCTATGCAGACACATATATTAGAGTAAATATATGTATTTTTTGAAAGAATTATGGCTTACTAGGTTCTATAAAGTTAAAATAGCATATATAATTATTTTCTCTAGATTTTCTATTTTCAATCGATTCCTTTTCACATCTAAAATCTATTTGTACGCCGAAAAAGTCCTTTCCACTTCTACGAATGTCAGTGGAGCAAATTTGTAAAGAGACACTTCAGAATTAAAAGAGCTCGTGATCCTGAGTCGAACAAGCCCAAACTTGTCCGAATTAAAAAAAGTGTTTTGAACAACGGTTTGTGAAAACGCCCAAAGATTTCGTTTGTTCGCAATTTGAGCTGCCTTTTGAAGTATACCTATCAGATCTATATATTTTTTTCAAACTAAACCCGGGAATTTAGGTCATATCCATATTAACTTTTCTACTTGGTATCCCCTGGTGTTGCACCGGGATATCCGACCACTGCTTATTATGCTAAAAATATTTAATTGAAATTAGCTATAAGTCGTTCACCGTGACATCCGTTACTGAAAAAGCAGTGTTTTTTACACTTTTTGATCAAATGGCGAAGTCATATTTTCAAAGTTGTTTATTTTTATTTTCCGTGTTGATAGGCTTGCTCTTTGTTTATGTTTCGTAATGCCCATGGTTTGAGGATGTTTTGTATGTCAAATCAAATGTAATGTCAAATCAAACAGCTAGGCTTTTAGACAAGGCTCTCTCGACGTAGAGCTCGTTGACGAACGCAGCGTCGAATGTGTGAATAGGGCTTGTGCATAAATCACGCGAGGTTCTATAGGGGGGTGGAAAGTGTCCAAGAAAACAGGGGGGGAAAAAAGGGGGGGGGGGGTACAAGGAGATCTCACGTCTATTTTTCAACGATGAACAAACTAAGAAATATTGTGAATTTCGGCTAGCGAACGTGAAAAATTGAATGAGAAAAATACACGTGAGACTGAGGGGGGGGGGGGGGGCGGCGGCTAGCCAAGAAACTCACCAAACATCACCATGGGATTTGGCCTTTTTGATTGGGAGGGGGGTCAAAAAGTAGCCGAAAAAACCTCACATGATTTATGCATGAGCACTAAGAGAATAGCATAGCTGAGACCGGTCAGCCGATGGGTTGGTTTCCTGGGGGAAGAACTAGTATAACAGTACCTGGTAGCCGCTCCACTGCTGCAGAAGGTGGTGGTGGCAGGCGGCGCAGGCGCGGACGGTGCCGAGCGCGTCCTTGGGTGCTGCTCGCCGAAGATCGGGAAGTACGGCTGCTTGTTCTGCAGTTATAGTTACATATAACAGTACCTGGTAGCCGCTCCACTGCTGCAGAAGGTGGTGGTGGCAGGCGGCGCAGGCGCGGACGGTGCCGAGCGCGTCCTTGGGTGCTGCTCGCCGAAGATCGGGAAGTACGGCTGCTTGTTCTGCAGTTATAATTACATATAACAGTACCTGGTAGCCGCTCCACTGCTGCAGAAGGTGGTGGTGGCAGGCGGCGCAGGCGCGGACGGTGCCGAGCGCGTCCTTGGGTGCTGCTCGCCGAAGATCGGGAAGTACGGCTGCTTGTTCTGCAGTTATAGTTACATATAACAGTACCTGGTAGCCGCTCCACTGCTGCAGAAGGTGGTGGTGGCAGGCGGCGCAGGCGCGGACGGTGCCGAGCGCGTCCTTGGGCCGCGAGCGCGGCGGCCGAGGGTGCTGCTCGCCGAAGATCGGGAAGTACGGCTGCTTGTTCTGGAATTATAATTAAATGACTCAGTTTTAAATTTAATTCATCTAATCGAGCACAGGTGTCTGTCAATTGAACGATTGTCACAAAAATTTGTTAGTATTAAAAGTAATCTGATTACTTCTGTAAATTACTGGACAGTATAATCAGATTACTTTTTGCCCAACACTGTCGATAGATAAAAATCTCCATTTTAAGAACCCTTATGATATCACCGATTGCCCATAACATACTTTAAGAAAACTTAATTAATTCATTATCCAATTACGGTTCCATATTAAAAAACCTACAACTAAAACATGTTAAAAAACCTAATTAATTATGTTTCAATACACAGATATATCATTATTTAGGAATAGTTAAACCCACAAACTCATGTAATATAAGGCATTCACGTCTCACAGCCGTTCATCTCCAAGCAAACAGGTTCCTCTCCGGTACCGATAACAATGTGGGTAAATATTATGGGATGAAAATATCAGTAACTGACTAAGTAACAAATATCTACGTCAGACTGCTTGTTATAAATATTAGATGCCATAATTATATCAAAGAGAAAGACCAAGTTCAACATTTGAGGTGGGATTCGATCGCACGTTTTTAGCTTTCGCGACTGATGCTTGAATATCTCAGCCACCTGATCTCAGCGGATACTGGTCGCATTTCATATACATACGTCGGTCGTATGTGTATATACATAGTCGGAAAATGCGAGTCTTTAATAAGGCTAGGCGCCTTTGGCCTTTAAAATAATAAGGCCTACAAAGCGAATCCGAATGTATCATCTTTTTAAACCACCATACGACCTTTGCCACACTGGCTGCGTTCTGCGATCAGGTCAACGATGTTATTTTGACCGCAGACCGTAGAACGCATTCAGTGTGGCAAAGGTAAAAATAATTGTGTCTGTATCATATGCATAGAACGTTTTTTATATTTCCCCTCGCAACACAAACATTGAACATAACAAACACTTTCCAACCCATTAGCCGAAATATCCTGATCGAATTTGCTCGACACCGCCAATACGTGACTGGGGAATCAACGCTATTTACAAATACCGTATTGGCGAAGGCGTGTCACACCATCCCACGACAAATGTGTTAACGTAATAGGCAAATATCGTAAGATACTGGTAGGTAGCAACACTAGTAACGGCAATTTCGCTTTGAGGATTTAAATTCGAATCGTCTATCTTTTTTGATAAATCAGTTGATAACTAGTGACGTCTAGCGTGACATTGTTTCAGGATCATAGAGAATGAAACGTATTAGATATACGACGCGATTGCCTTGCTTCTCACGACCGGCGAGGCGGAAAACATACGTAAAACATAACTTAACCTTTCATCGTTGCGCCTATAAAATCCGCTATGTGATTGATATAGTAACCTAGCAACTACGAGTATACACAAAGGGTATTAATTGACTTAATTAAAATCCACCACATATCGGTTTTTGCAGGCGCAACGACGCTTTGATATTGTCGGATACTTTTTATTTGGCAGCAACTCGCCGCCTTGTCGCAACTCGGGTTTTCTTGTCTACAAACAGGAGAAATCTCAACATCCTATTATTTTTAATTGGAAGAATAAACTCCAATAACTACTCTCTGATAAAGAGTACAATTTCAATGACAGCCACGGGGTTAAAACGATAATGTTCAGGTTACAACTAACCAGAATATCGCAATGCCATCGCTTAAATTGACTGACACGCTAAGTCCGGAGCTCGTTAATTTAATTAGTATAATTAGCAAAATAAATCTTTGGATAACGACGTGGGGCAGTATGTCATCTACTGTGAAACACTTGTTAATTTTATTTTATAGACAGGGTGATTTTAAATTTCTCGAGTCTTTAACTTCGTGCCTACATTACGTCAAAATTTGCCAAATCAAATGGGAAAGGTCATTTGGGCGTTTTTGACCCGCTTTATGATTTTTCGCGTACAGATACCAAATTAGCTTTAAAATAAAGAATTAAATCTCACTTTTCTAAATATGTTATTTTTCCGTATGTACAACCGGGAAAAAAAGTTATTCGACTTTTTGTATCCGAAATAGTGTTTTTAATGTTTTTACTTTCAGCATTTTATAATTGCGTAAGCGGTTGTGACCTACTTTTCTGGTTTCGCCTTGCAAGAATGCGACTCATACCACTCAGTAGCACTTACATTTACCTACATTCCTAGCCCTATTTCGTTTGTGTACGCAGTGGGTCATATGCCCGAACAAAATGCCCAATGACCTTTGTCTAATTGACATAGAGTTAAAAAAATTGATTGTCCCTCATGTCCTTTGAGTAGGACAGATGTAGGCAAGAGGTTATATTTGATTTAAATTTCGAGTATGTATCCAGGCCATCAGAAACATCGGTGCGGCCATGGAGCTAAAAATAGTTGACCATGCCATGTCAATAGAATGCTCAGATATTTGTGAGCGCCTCGGCCGCTCCGAATTATCTGGTGGCGACTGTACGTAAGTTAGTTACGGCGGAATTTTGAAATAAAAATTTTAATGAGATAACGTTGAGTAAGTGAAACATATGGCTATCGTTCCTCGGACTGAATTATTGCCAGAGATCGGACAAATGTGCGTCATTGTTAGCAATAATATGAACATTACTCCAGAGTTGATTAAATGAATAATTACACGAATAATTTCTTTAAGTTTGATTTCGAGTGTTTAAGGTTAAGGTTTATAAAGGTTTTCATGTTACCAGTGTCCAATTGGTAATTTTCTGAATATGAATAAATGATTAATTATTCAATCAAATTTGGAGTCATGTCCATATTATTGCTAAAAATGACGCACATTTGTCCGATCTCTGATTATTGCATATTAAATGCCTGAAGTGGTCCAGTTTCCCAGCTGTTTGACTTACTCAACTTGACCTACTTGTGTCTCGAATATGCATTATACATATATTTGTCACAAACAAGAGCCATTCTAATATTATTCTTTTAGCTAATATAACTGAAAAATAAACATTGGACTTCGTAATGCCAACTACCAAACTAGTAGGTTAGTCAACTAGATCTTTTGTTTGTATTTGTTTTCTAATATCTTCAATTTATATTACATAATAATAGTGCGACTTCTAATAACTCACAAACCTAAATATTTCATAAAAATAATTTGATTTGCTTCTCAAAACTTGTGCCATGAATAAATATGAGCTAATTTTTCAATACTTAATGGTTTTACACTTGACAGAAACTAAGCGTTTCTGTTAAGTGTTAAAACCATCCTGTATTAATATCACTAGAATCACTAGATATTTTGTAAACAGTCACTTACATCCTATTACCTATTAGGTCATGTTTCTCGCAAACACGAGTGTCAGAGGGCAGCTATTAAACCAACATATAACTATCTACGTGTTTCAGTATTTGCATATAAATATGAATATTATGATATTTATAATACACACTAAAAGTAAACTGTTTACACGTTTTTATTGCGTTGCTTTTGGAAATAGTCAAAGTTCAAAGTGTTCGAACTAAACTGTATACAGTATGTAACATGTAACTGAACATACTGCAAGTATTGGCACTCATAACCAAGTCGAATTTGAAACAAATTCCTTTCTGTTCGGATTTTCACGGAAACATCTGAATTCATATTGCTGTCAAAATGAACTTCAGTATAATATGTTGCACTGAAGCTAATTGAGACAGGGAGATTAATTCGGGCGTTTCCGTGAAAAGCCGAAGAAAGGATTTTGCACTACATCTGTACCTACTTTCATTAGGCGACCGCCGCGAATACCGCTTTAATCTAAAAGAATCTAAATAGATCAAGAAATCGTTTGGTGACTCTTCAAAGCACCCGAAAGGCCATAGTCGGATTTTCATAGTAAGTCAGCCTTTAAATCAACCAGACTCTAGTATTTTTTTGTGAGTACCTCTTATGGTGAAGAATATTTCTGCTGAGTATCAACGTCCTATCGGTGACAGTTTTTGACTTATGATTTTTTTTAGTTTTTTCTTTAATGTGTTGTATCTCAGGATGTATAAAAGCGAATTGCTTCAAATTTTGAAATAATGTTCTTTATTTAGTTATGCATCGAATTTAAAAAAATGAATATCGATTGTCGTATAAAAAAAAGAAAAAAAAAGACCAAAAAATTTTTTCATATTTTTTTTGTGTACCTATGAAGTAGTGACACCTCTATTTTCTTTTTCTAATTATAGACCATACATTGGCCTACTAGTTGCCTAAGTATCAAAATTTTCCAAGCGGTACTTCTTACCAAAAATCGGCAATATGTGTGGTCAAGTTCTGCATTCAATCGGTGTTTTTCAATGTAGTATACAAACTCTTCATTTATATTTGAGTTTTCTTATCAGGTTATCTTATTTAAGAGTAAATGCTAATGACAACTTAATGTCATCATGATGCAAGCTGTTTATTTCATTATTAATCGGCCGTTTACCATTTCAACTAGCGTATCTCGATAATATTTAACTGCAACGAATCCGTTTCATGGAAATATTAATAAAAAGTGCAAGAGCTGCAGCAAATATGCAGAACTTGACCACACATATTGCCGATTTTTGGTAAGAAGTACCGCTTGGAAAATTTTGATACTTAGGCAACTAGTAGGCCAATGTATGGTCTATAATTAGAAAAAGAAAATAGAGGTGTCACTACTTCATAGGTACACAAAAAAAAATATGAAAAATTTTTTGGTCTTTTTTTTTCTTTTTTTTATACGACAATCGATATTCATTTTTTTAAATTCGATGCATATCTAAATAAAGAACATTATTTCAAAATTTGAAGCAATTCGCTTTTATACATCCTGAGATACAACACATTAAAGAAAAAACTAAAAAAAATCATAAGTCAAAAACTGTCACCGATAGGACGTTGATACTCAGCAGAAATATTCTTCACCATAAGAGGTACTCACAAAAAAATACTAGAGTCTGGTTGATTTAAAGGCTGACTTACTATGAAAATCCGACTATGGCCTTTCACGACTCCGTTTCGTTTTTCATTCCGTTACACGCTGTATACCAATGAATCCAGTGACACGTCGTAAACAAAGTGACTTTCGCCCTATCGGGTCGCGTTTGTCGCAAACACGGGGTCCAGAGGCCACGCGTTATCCGCCCGATATCACAAGTCACCGGGCGCTCATGTGATAGATAGCATGTGGGACTAGGGTTGTCAGATTTTGTTTTGAGATATACAGTAGCGGTAAATCTACGAACAAATAAAACATGGAAGCCGCACGCCATATTAAACTTTCCAAAACGGTCCTGAATTTTAGTTGACAAGCGTCACCCCCTGTTCAATGCATCACGGTAATTAATTTAAATATCAACCTATAGGAAATTAAAACGCCATTTAAAAATATTTAGTTGTGATTGATCCATCAAAGTTCTGATTAGCTATATTCCATAAGTATTTGTCAAAGATGTTGCGCCGAAATATGCGCGGTGTCACGACAAGCGCTATGTCCTGCCCATCTTGGCACAATTGAACAATTGCTTTTGGGGTTTTTTTTTAGCTGGCGTTAGACGTCCATGTTATATATGGTCGCAGCCAGCCCCTCGACACTTCATACTATTGCAATTTATGAAAGCATTTGGTACCAACATTGAGATATAAAAATAATCTTATAGAATTAAAATGCCTACTGTTGCATTTTATTAGCACATAATCATACTGGCCTTCAAACTTAGAAGTATTATAGTTTTATTTACCACCTAAATAGGTAAAACGTCAGTGTCAGAAACGTACCGTCATAATTGTTTTACATGAAAGCGGATCCCGAGTTCATGTTTTTATTGCGTTTTATACAAAATATTTAAATGTTTGGTCTAAATGGGGGGCAAATCAATATGGAAATGTGAAGTGTGTGGTGTTCGGCGTGGATTAAAACGAACTTTTGGCGTATTTTTGCCAACATTTCCTCTTGATCCAGGCAGGTCAGTATCAAATTATTTTATATTAGTAGCAAATTATTTTTTCATTTCATAATTGAATATATAATTTTTAACTGCAAACGATAACAGTTACTAATGAAATAAGAAATAATTTAAATGGCAAACGTCTAAATAAGGAAAGCTAATGCACAAATAGAGTGCAACAAAATTTATCGATAATCGCTTTATTTCAGATTTCAGATGTATATTATCGAAGAAGAGGATCGGACGGAGAACGAATACAGAAGAGAGTATCACCTTTTAATTCATGAAAACGATTTTGAAAAGCAATTCGAAATAGATTTAACAGGAATTGAAAATCAACCCTATGTATATTTAAGTGGTTACATTGCTTATAGACTCCTGAAAAACAAAATCGCCACTCCATAGTATAATATTTACGATTGGGCCCATAACCTACTAAGAAAATGAAATAAAAATACCTATACAATAAAAATATTTTTGTGTTATATTAAATAAATAAATAATAATAAATATTGTAATATGTGACCGTCCATAAGAAAAGGTACCTTATGGCAGTTTCTAGTTACGGAGATATTGGCGATTTTGTAAAACCATTCAAAATTATCATTTTTTCTTTTTATATAAAATAGTAAAATATACAAACAGGAGTATATGTGTACCTTGGAGTCAGCTGCGTACGTTACTTCTTTCTTTACTAAATTTAAGTTCAAAGTTTAGTAGAAAAGGTCCCTTGTGGGAATAGCATACAAAAATGACATCAAAGCTCAACATATATACAGGGTGTAAGTCTAATACGGGCGAAGCTCTTAACGGGTGTTAGTTTACGACATAATAAGTACATTCAAATAACTTTTAATTAAAATAAAAGCAACAAAATGTAGCGCAACATACGCGCGCAATGTAGAGCAACATACGCGAGTTAAACACTCGTTGACAGCTAATTTCAAAAGCAGATGGACATAACTGCCATATCAACAATAACAAATGTTCGT
>JALPQI010026212.1:0-11927 GCA_025490895.1 Thaumatotibia leucotreta | reverse complement strand
AATTTCCAGTGATAAACAGTATTTTCGCATACAATTATGACGTGAACTCTGTCGCAAACGAAACGCAACTGTCTTTGTCACTCTCTCTGACTAATAACAAAGAGTGACAGAGAGAAAACCACGCTATTGAGGGTTAGCGCCAGTAGAAAAAAAAACAAATATGGCTGACTTTAAATAGCATTTTTTGTCTTTTGACACAAAATAGGCAAAAAAACGAAACTTGTTTTCAAGAATTTCTGTCTAAAACAAACATTACATTAAATTTTTCGCAGGGATTTTTTTTTATTACTTATTATCTCTAACGTAAACTAGTTTACTAAAGAAAAAGCTAGGAACAAGACGAGAATAGAACCCAGTTCAGAGAAGACCTTGGTAAATTTTCTTCAATTTGAAATCCGTGGGTGGAAACCGGAATGAATCTCTGAAAAAAAACATCAAAAAGCTTAATTATAGACTTTAGATTACCAGTTATTTATTTATCTACTCCCACATCCACGTTTCTTGTTGACAGTCTTTCATTTTATTTGCGCGTAAACAACATAGTAAAAAGTAATTTTAAAAACTTCCCACTGTCAACAGAAAGTAAATTTACTTAGAAAAACGTTTATTTACTAGTAAAACCCTCTGGACTACAAACAGAAGTAATAGAAAAGTTTCAATGTTATGTTTACTTAGTAAATTAAACTCAGAACCATTCTGCTCAAGTTACAAGAAATAGCGGATTGCATATAATGGATCTTGCTCTGAAGAGTTTAAATTTTTTATAGTAATACTGTATGAACTAATAAAAATTTAGTATAGTTTAGTTGGCTTTTATACTTTTTCATTTTAATTTATTAAGCTATAATAAGCAGTAGGTAGTATACAACCATTTTTACTTTAAAATTATGGAAACGGGTCTTATCACTAAGTGTCACGGCAACCAAAGTCAATATTAATATGTATAGGCCAAAGCTAGGTTAATGTCGAAGGTACATGGAAGGTCAGTAATCTGTCATTTAAAGTTAAACAAAATCAAAACACTTTGACGTATATAACTTTTGACTTGAAACCATAGAGAGCTACGTCAAATATGCAACATAGTATCTCATGTAGATAAGTACTTACCTCGTTATTCATAAACGTTTGTTAACTCAACAATCCGCTAATAATTGTTTGTCTCTTTCGGTCTTAACAATGTGTCCATAAGATCAAAAGGGATAAACAATTATTAGTGGCTTGTTAAGGTAACTAACGTTTATGAATAAGGGGGTTGATCTATGTCAAGGTGTATACTACATTACACACAATTTACAGCAACAACTTTGAAATGTAATAATATTGCTATAACAAATAACCAAAATACAAACAGTCATTTCTAAATTATTATATTAACCAAGCAATGTAACACATGAAGGGTCCACGGAAAAAACATGTCCAAAGCCTAAAAAAATCAGGGTAAATTTACACCTCATTCTGTTAAAAGTAAGGTGGTTTTTCCTTCTGTAATTTGAATTGACTAGACATGTTCTTTCCATAGACCCTTCACATACGATCTCTTCTAACATGCACCACGTCTCAGCGTCACCGGTGAAAGCAGATTGCCGGTCCCGAGGCGATCTATCAAAGTCTGAAAACAGCGTGTAATCGATAACGAAATAGCGCCTACAGTCGCTACCTCTGGTAATGCTTGCGGCGACACCGGTTTTGGTAATTGTCTATGGGCAAAAATAAAATGTATGCTATAGAAAAAATACTAAAATATCAATTTTATTAATATTTTTCGATCTTATGAATATGTCTATAAGACCAAAAGGGACGAATTATACTTAGCGGCTTGTTAAGTTAAGAGACGTTTTTGAATATGGGGATTAGTTTTGAACATTTTACAATTTTCGCTTGGTATTACTTCTGGAAATGCCCGTAGATAATCACCGGTTTTGGTAATTGTCTGCGGTCAAAGATAAATACTTTACACAAAATTTATTAATTTGACACAATATAGAGACTAAAAAAATATGTTTTTTTTTGTTAATTCAGCATTATTGTTGTGATTATTGAAAACAATATTTTGAATAGTATGACAACAGCGCGTAATCGATAACGAAATAGCGCCTAGAGTCGCAAAAACATAATGTAAGCAATATAAAAATAATAATATACTCGTATATATCAGCTTGCTAATCTAATACATTCAATGTTGAAATTGTACATTTCTCACTTGGTAACTTACGTACTTCTTCTAGTGATGCCCGCAAAAACACCGGTTTTGGTAATTGTCTGCGGTTTCAAACATAATTTACGATATCAAAAAACATACAGTAAAAAAGCAATTATTATAGAGTTTTTCAGAACAGAAATGTGTGAAAATAGGTTCCGCCTATTAAACAAATTTATTAATATATTCACAGCTTGAAATAGCCGATCTAGATTTAAAAGTTAGCAAAGTTAAATATTTGTTGGATTCAATATTATTTTTTATTACCTATCGAGAATATAGAGCTGAACTAAATAGCATTGGATTTAAAATAGGAAAATGTGGTTGAAAGTTTAATGAATAATTTTTAAAATGTAGAATGCAGTTTGAGTCAAGTGCTAAGTTGATTCTGCTAGTTTGTATCTGGCACAATCTACGAACAAATAAAACATGGAAGCCGCACGCCATACTAAATTGCCTTTCAAAAACGGTCCTGAATTTTAGTTGACTAGTGTCACCCCCTTTCAATGCATCACGGTAATGAATTTCAATATCAACCTATAAAAACTTAAACCGCCATTTCAAAATAGCTGTCATTGGTCCATCAAAGTTCTTATTGGCTATACGAGTATTCTATAAACATATGTCACAGATGTTGCGCCGAAATATGCGCGGTGTTAAGAAAAGAGCTATGTGCTGCCCATCTTGGCACAATTGAACAATTGGTTTTGGGGGCATGACTAAAGTTTCAAATATAATAAAAAAAAATACAATATTATAACAGCAATCCCAAAATTTAAAAGTCACTAAAGAATAGTATTTGTATATAGTTAGTAAACTTTAAAAATTCGACAAAACGATTTTCATAGTTGGGTCAAAATTCTTTTCGTTGTCTTATTTTTTGTCCCCAAAAAACGTGACACAGTGGTGATTTTTGTATGAGATGATGTTTTGTTTTCAATTTCTGATGTATGGATTAAAATCTAGAGTGAAAAAGAAATACAATCACACCGGTTTTTTTATACAGGGTGGAAAGGGACGACGTTCCTTCCCGCTATCGACCGAGTCTACCAACCATTACGACGAACTTTCAGTATGGGACCAACATCGAAAGCGTACATGGAAAATTGACTTTTCCATACTATTGAACTCTAACTAATCACTCACTTTGTATGAGGGGTTGATTTTTTTTTAATATTTCGATGTTGGTTCCATTCTGAAAATTCATCGTAATGGTTGGTAATAAATAAATCAATATCTGGAGACATCTTACACAAATCGACCTAGTCTTTTGGTAAGCTCAATTAAGGCTTGTGGTGTGGGTACTAGGCGACGATATATTATGTAATAGATAGATACATATACATAGATAGGTACTTAAATACGAGTACATAGACAGCCATGACCAAGGAACAAATATTTGTGATAAATAAATACATAAATAATGCCCTCGCCGGGATTCGAACCCGGAAACTCCAGCTTCGTAGGCAGGCCCCATTCCCGTTCCCCATTCCATATTAAAACCATTAGTAGACCGTTAAGTGACCTTAGTAGAAAAAGGAGACGGATTAAACAATTACGGCAAGATGGTTTGACCGCATAGGCATTTTGAATTTTGTTTAATCTGGCTGTCCTTTATAATCGACTAGCGACCCGCCCCGGCTGCGCATGAGTACTATACCTACATAAAAACCTTCCTCTTGAATTACTCTACCTATAAAAACAATCTCATCAAAAGCCGTTGCGTAGTTTTAAAGATTTTAGCGTACAAAGGGACATAGGGACAGAAAAAGTGACTTTATTTTATACTATGTAGTGATATAATTGTGAGTACCTTTCAAACGTGTACTTTTTTCTATAAATCACAGTTCAAAATCATATGGCTCCAACGAGGTTTAAATAAATCCACATGTGCGTTTGTTAGCTCTCGCAACGGTTGTATTTGCAGTGCGCCCATTTGCCTCAACTCCATAAAAAAAACACTCGAAAAATTCTCAAAATCACCATACGCAAACTGACAATGCAAATTAGAAATCTAAAAATTCTAAGCACGGACATATCATTACAAAATCAACTGCCAATAAGAATCGGTCAACAGGCAAAAGTACGTATCCACAAATATTGTGATAATACGAGCATTTGGGGTCAAGTGGCTGGCTTTTCATTCTTTTTTTTCGGCCAAATTGACGCTCAGCCACTTTACGGCCTAAATAAATATTTTTCTATCGAGAAAACAGGTCCATATTAGAATACATTTCGTCTGTTTGGGTATTTGCGTAATGGAGGTTGGTGTTACGCACAGAATGCGTTAAAACAGAAAAAACTGATTTCGAATTCCAGATTCCCTTTGTATGTAAAAAAATCTCGAAGGATTGAGACCCATTCTCATGTAACTTTAACTTTATGTAACTTTGCATTCGAAGTACAATTACGTACTTAAAAGCGTGTTTCTAGTTTCTAGCAATATGTTGCCGGCTTCCTTAGCCTAGTAGGTAATGACTCTGCCTACGAAGCTGGAGGTTCCGGTTACAAATTCCGGCGAGAGCATTATTAAATTTGTGTATTTATTTATCACAAATATTTATTCCATAGTCGTGGTTGTCTATGTATATAAGTATCTGTGTGTATACAAACTGTATAGGTATTATATATGCCGTCACTTGGTACCCACATCACAAGCCTTAATTGAGATTACCGTGGGACTAAGTTGAGTTGTGTAAGATGTCCCAAGATATTTATTCATTTATTTAAATCAGACCAGTCATCACTCACATTTCATGAGAATAAAGCCTGAAACTTTTTTTATAAAAAATTAAAACTTAAATGGAGAGAAATACATCAAGCACGTACCTTCTTAAAAAAAAAATGTGAATGATTGTTATCAAATATAATTTTAGTAAAATAATGTCCGATCCTCAGGCAATTTTTATAATTAAGTATTTATCAAGAAGTTCCGAATGATAATATCAATATGAAATACGTACAACTGTTTTTATCTATGTATTGAATTGATTGATTGAGGTTCATAGTTCACCAATAATAATTTTATACTATTCAACAGCCTTCATATTTGATTGGGAGCGAATAATTGTAAATAATAAGAAATATTCATGAAAAATGATCATAATTAATAAAAGAAAACCTGTTTTGAAGCATTCATGTACCAAGTCAAGTAACACGATTGAAACGATAATTTTATGTTGCTTTTTATTTCTTGATTTATATGAATAGTCTTCAAAAACCAGCTCATTTTTATAAAACTCCAACGTGCTTAGACGTCCATTTTATTCATCCTAAGGGAATGCCTGTTTAGATAATAATGTTTACTTTTCCACTCTCCACTATTGGAAAGATAAACATCACTTTTTTAACACTTCACGGACATTAAAAAACTCAAAATGGACAACCTCGTGAACAGCCCTTATTCAAGTTCTAACGCCCTTTGGTTGTGTGCGTGAGATGCGCCTGTGTGTGTGCCTCTGCAGGTATCAGACGGGAGGTTCCTCAGTTGGCTTCGGGCATCCGAGCTTGAAGCGTGTATGTGGGGAGTTGCGTCGCGTTTGAAAATCGAACGCGATCTGGTCGAACGTACGATTTAAAAATTCGAAATTCAAAAATTCTTGACCGTTGACTGCGGCAATTGTGAAGTGTTTGTGACTCAATCTGAAACTTGGATTGGGGTATGGATAAATTAACGAGTGTTGGGTGATATTTAATTTTGTGACAGTTTAGTGACAAGTATTGATGTGTTCCTAGTGATATTATGGATGGATGAAATTATGTGCATTTTGACAGTATAAAGGAATACCAGTTGAGGATATTTCCGTAAGTATTTTTATTTGATAAAAAGATTAGTGCGTTAATAAAAATATGATCGCAAATTCTAATTAGATAATTAAAAAATAAATTTGTAAATATGTTAATCAGGTTAAAATGGTTACTTTCAAACAATAATACTCTGAACGTGTTTCTAACAATATGTAATGGCAATGGCATTTTGTTATGAAAATATGGTGCTGACTTTCGGGTATGGGTTTTTTTATTCTACTAAGGGCTGATTTTTCAATCCTCAGTTAAAAGTATCCGTCAGTTAAAAGTATTACCATCCTTATTGCTGGTCATCAGTCAAAAAAGGATAGAGCTAACATTTATTTGACAGTTACTCTTAACTGGGGATTGAAAAATCAGTACTAAGATAGATTTTTAAAAGTTCTAAACGTCTCTAAGATAGAGCAGAAACATACCTAGGTGTTAATTTTCGTAACACGCTTTTCCAAGGGAATCATGTCATTCACGTTCATGGTAATCCTGAAAATATTTGTATACTTATATTTTTTTAATTAATAAATCAATTGTGTTTTGCCGTATTTTTCAATAGGTATAGTCCTCCAATTAGCACTATTCTATAGAATCATTTCGTTTCCGAAATGTTTCATGATTTTTAATAGATTTTTGTTTTCTTCGAAATAAGATTGAGACAAATATAATTAAATAAACCAAAAAAAAAAATTTTTCGGCGAGAATTCCTGGAAGGTATCGAGTATAATTATGTCTAACTTACACAAAAACTTGAGTTACTCATATGGTTTTCAACAAGTTCGTCGAAATTGATTATTAGTAAGAATAATGTGTGTAATAAATATATCATATATTATATATCTCAGAAAATGATTTCATTTTGTTCGAAAAGTCTACTTAAGAACATTTATTTAATTTATATTGTGAAATAGACATAAAAACTTGATATACCAGTGTTCAAAATCATATTGAGAGAGCATGTAAATAGACTTTATATAAATAACATGGAGAAATAGCTGATAGATAACATATTATTAATTAAGCTCTAATAATTCATCAACATATTTAGTTACAAGTTTCAAAACGCAAACAAGAATATTTTAAACAAAAAAAATGTATAAACGCCCCTAAAAAATTGAAATTGCAAAAATGTTGGTGCAATTTCTTCATTATTTTGACACAAGATTTTTAGTGAAACCACGAGTACCACGATTTTTAGCAGTTTTAGCGAGCTTAGTGCTTTTGGTGAAAATATTTCAATCTCACGAGTTTACTCTAATTGCGAAAATTGTTACAAATGCCGAATATTATTAGATTGGTTCCAAGAAATCCGGAAATATGTACCATTTCTTGAGAATTCGGTAATTCGACTCGAGAATCGGTGTCAAACGTTCGGCGTTCTAAAGATTTGAAATATTTCCGACTAGGCGAAAGCAATTTCCTGATGGAAATCGTTTAAGAAATGAAATCTATACTTAAATCGGACTTAAGAAATGAACTTAGTCGCTATTTCAAAAAAGTGTTAAATTGTTCCAAGTGATATTATGGATGAATGAAAATTTGTGCATTTTCACAATATAGAGAAATAAATTTAATATCAGATAAGGTATATGGCCGTGTGGTGACGGCTGTAAGAATACATTTGTCTTCACCCCTACTCCTCCTGCGGGTGTCGTAAAAGTCGACTAAGGGATTGAAGTGTCACTGACCATTCTACAAGATTGATGAGCAGCAGCGTCATCATAGTGGATATTACTGCGATCGCCAATCCGCTTGCCCAGCGTGGCGATTATGGGCATTTACCTCCTAATGCGTCTATACGCATAGTTAATAGGAGAGGCCTAGGTACGTCCCGCAGTGGACTAACATAGGCTAATGATGAGTAGGTACAATAAAGATTGAGTATTGAGTATGATTTGGGGTTAACCGTCCTCATACCTACGTTTACACGACAATTCTGACTTCAAGTCGCGGGAGGTCGGCCATAGAACGTATACATAGGACGTATTGTGAAAACACAAATCAAATTATTTATTTACTAGATATTTTGATTTGAGTTTTTTTTTATTTTTTTCCCCACGTCGGACGTTGGTGATCTTGGTCGTTTTTTCTTTGGTATATGACATCCAATATTTATAATTATACATAGTTGCCCATTGCTAAGAATTAACATTTGACTGTTTAGAAATGAGCCTTATAATATATAGTAGGCCGTCTAGTAGGCACGCGACGATTTGGCAGCACTATTGATGATACATTTTGATTACAATAAATAAATAATAGGAATGACCGAAACGGTTGTAACATCATGCTTAAAACGTCAGTATAATATTAAACGTAAATTTACACGATTAAGATCCATGTCAGCCTCCGTAGCCTAGTTGGTAGTGACCCTGCCTACGAAGCTGGGGGTTCCGGGTTCGAATCCCGGCGAGGGCATTATTTGTGTATTTATTTATCACAAATATTTGTTCTTTGGTCATAGCTGTCTATGTATTTAAGTAAATATTATGTACCTACCTATTTCAAGTTTACTTGACCGACTACTCCGAAAAATCCTCATCACGTTAAGTATCACTTTTTTTTGCTTTTACGAAGGCTCAAGGTCTAGGGCGGTCTTTGAAATACGAAAATTCCTTGGGATATGATTTATTTTTTTATTTACGTACATTAATGGTATTTTGAGGCATTTTTAGCGTACAATTTTGAATTTAGTATTTTTTTTATCCTACTTGTATCAAAGTGAGGACGCTAATTTTTTTGTCAGTAAATGCTTTATTTGTAGTAATACTTTTACAATAAGAAACTAGTTAAAAAACTCAAAACTTTTGTTTTTACTAATAAATTTCTTCATTCCAGAATTTCTCAAAAAAAAATTTTCAAAAATTCATAACTCGAAAACTACAAAAAATCGGCTAAAATACATGGGGTATATTCTGATAGCTCATGACGTGAGGAATCTAAAAAAATTTTTTTGACGTCAAGGTTTGGACCACCCTGTATAATTATCGTCGCTTAGTACCCAAATCACAAGCATTGAGCTTACCGTGGGACTAGGTTGATTGGTGTAAGATGTCGAAAGATATTTATTATTATTATTATTTACATGTCTAAAATATGACATATATCCTTTCATCAATTATTCAACCATATTTTAGGAAACTTTATTTTCGTGCCAGAACGCAAAAAATCACCATATCAAAATTGTCAAGGGAAAAAATGAAGCGTTGAAGCTCAAAGCGGCTATTAAAAAAGTTTCTGTACCAGTCCACTATGAGGTTGACCTTTGATATCGTACAGTTTTTACTAATACTGGGGTCATGACTCGGGTATTCGAAAATATTCGCGAGTAAATATGTAGTAGCGAGGCCAATTGCAAACGCTTTTTTGCGAACTTTGTTCAAAAATAAAATGGGAGAATACTACTCGTGGCTTTTTCGTCTCTAGGGCGCTCTTAGCTAGCGAAATATTCACAATAAATGCTAATGTAAGCAATTCTCACAAAGACGAATGTTTAGGTAGGGAGTCAAGAGGTATATATTTGAGAGGTATATTTTTGAAACAATGGAAATATGAATAGTCGGAGTGGTATATACGTAATTTATTGAATATGTTAATAAATGTTAAAACTTTTTTTATTTATGCTGTCATTTCCCATAATTGTAAGTAATGAACGATCTCCAAAAGTATCACTCACTAATGTGTCAAAGGCATTAAATAATACGTTTTAAAGCTTTTTCACTAACTACTATCATAAGAAGGGACAACGTAATTCATAATTCAGTGCCTTAGTGTTATAACTGTAATGCTGTGTAATTTATTTGAATAATAAATAAATACGAAAATCTATCACTACAGCGTGTGTATTTGATACGGGAAAATATTTTAATGGCTATTACTATCCGACCTAGGGAACATGTTTACACACATTTTTTTTAAGAAATTCAGGTGTTTTTTTTCCATACAAAATGATTGAGCGCGCAATGTATTGCATCCACTGGTAGCCACATTAATTTTAACGTAGACATAAAGTATCTAAACGTCATACGAGTGTCATGTCAGTTGGACGGCATACATTACTGCTGGGTTACACTTTAGAAAAATCATTACACCTAATCTAATTAACAACAAAATTTAATGAAATGATTATCTTATACGATTCGTAGAATGAGCTATAATACCTACTTAGATTAATTATTCACCCGTATAAAATGCACACCATGTATATTGATTACATGCACATAGTTATCAGCATCATAATTCACTAAGATACCTCAGGATTAATCAAAAGATCATTTAAATAATCCGCATCATCTTGAATTGATAAAAATTTAAATGCGCGAGTCTGACTGGTAGAGTCCATCTTTTTGTAACCAGATTACTTTACATTTTTGGTAACAAAAAAGTAACATTTCTTTCATTAATTTAAAATTTCACGATTTTCACTCATATTCAAAAGACAAACGGGTATTAATCGCGTAAAGTTACGTTTAATTATATACTGACGTTTCGGGCATGACGTGACACCCGTCTGCCTGCGACCACAGGTGTAACGTCATGCCTGAAATGTCAGGAAATAATTAAACGTAAGCTTACACGATTAAGACCCGTTTGTCTTGTACCACATAGACTGCCAAATAATGAAAGTTATATTCTATTATTAGTACCATTACAAATTACATGGTAGCAGCCATTATATTCACTCTCATATGACTGAATAAACAATGAGAAATTACGCTATATGGCTTTAACTACCATTATCACTTTAATATTTCATCAAATGACTACTCAGTATTAATATTGGAATATTCTCTTTTGGTATTTCTAATACCTACTAATGGACAGTGATGTATAAAATAGCTGAAGTACACTCACGGGCAATGAAGACGGTTCACGTGGAGTTTTTCTTAGAAAATGCTAGAAAGATATTTTTTTTAAGTATTTATACCTAGTACAAGTGGAACCGTTTTTAACATAAGATTATATTGGAATTCCCCTGATTTTTCTATCCAGTCCAAGAAACTTGGAATCAATCGTCAGATGGAAAATAGCAAGCCGTCATTAAAAAACTCTTATTACCACAAATAGGTATTTTACTGAACATTTTGTTGTATTCACAAACCAATCTAATGCCAATTTTTACTTTTCGATTCGATGAATTCAGGGAAATACAACCTCATTTGAAAAACGATTCCACCCATTTTATAAACATTTTGAAAAAAATATTTCAAATTAGCATGTTTCCACTATTTTCTATGAAAACCTTCCACCCATTCCACCTGTAGTTTTCGTGTAATATAACACTGAGTATTACGAATATTGCGACACATCAAAGACTAGAAAATCCTCTCAGACTTTGTTTAAAGACTTGACAACGCAGGTAAGTAATCTTCTTTGCTTTATTTTTAATAATATCGCTGAAACAAAATTTAAAGTCACAACTAAATAGCTTAGTACCAAGCCTTATTAAATATTGAGTTTGTTGTGGGACTAGGATTTCATAAGAAATAAATTACTTGATTACTTGATTCATTTTAATTGTAATATGGATCGGTGTATTATTTATGTATGTGTTATGGTATACATCATCAGCTTATCTCAGTCCACTGCTGGACGTAGGCCTCTCCTATTAACTATGCGTAAAGACGCATTAGCAGGTAAATGCCCATAATCACGCTGGGCAAGCGGATGTGCGATCACAGTAATGTTTTTACTATGATTTTGTTGATTTTGTTTTTAGAATGGTCAGTGACACTTCAATCCCTTAGTCGGCTCTTACGACACCTGCGGGAAGAGTTTTGGGGTGGTGACCAATGTATTCTTACTGCGGTCACCACACGACGGGTGTTATGGTATAGTATGGGTCATTGTCAGTCGCAAAAACAGAAGTTGCCGACTTGGTGGTCAAAAATGAACAGCTTGTAAATCTATGTTACGCTTTTACTATACCATT
>JALPQI010026211.1:0-13791 GCA_025490895.1 Thaumatotibia leucotreta | reverse complement strand
CCTCCTTCGGGTGTCGTAAGAGTCGACTAAAGGATTGAAGTGTCACTGGCCATTATCTGATAAAAGATTGATGATGGGCAGCAACGTCATCATAGTGGACACATTACTGCGATCGCCAATCCGTTTGCCCAGTGGGGCGATTATGGGCATTTACCTCCTAATGCGTCTATACGCATAGTTAATAGGGGAGGCCTACGTCCAGCAGTGGACTATCATAGGCTGATGATGACGATGATGATGATGATGATGATATATTGTTACTAATTGGATCTCGTTAGATATAAATTTCTGTAAAATTCGTTGCGTAGTTTGTCAAATATGTTGCCGCGTGGTAACAGCAGTAAGAATACATTTGTCACCACCCCAACTCTTCCCGCGGGTGTCGTAAGAGCCGACTAAGGGATTGAAGTGTCACTGACCACACATAACACACATTTATTGAAGGTTGATGATGGGCAGCATCATAATAGTGGACACTAACTGCGATCGCCAATCAGCGTGGCGATTATGGGCATTACGCCCTAATGCGTCCCACACGCACAGGTAATAGGAGAGGTCTACGTCCAGTAGTGGACTGAAATAGACTGATGATGTGATGTGAATTTGTTCAATACCTATGTATGTTTCCATAATTGACAACATTTCATATTTTTTAGTGCTAGTTTTTATTGTCTGTGTGGAAAGAACTCAATAAGTATCAAAAGATACACGTATTTTTTATTTTTTTAAAAAAGTTGCTATTTTAGTGCGAAAATCCCTTTTTATTACTACTTCGAGCAGAAAGAGCGTAAGTTACAAACGTCAAGAATCAGTATACTGATTTAAACTTTCACGATTATCACTCATATTTTAAAGACAAACGGGTCGTAATCGCGTAAACTTACGTTTAATTACATCCTGACGTTTCGGGCATGACGTGTCTGCCTGCGACCACGGGTGTAACGTCATGCCCGAAACGCCAGGATGTAATTAAACGTAAGTTTACGCGATTAAGACCCGTTTGTCTTTAAAATATGGATCAAAAATCAGCTAAATGACGTCACAGGTGATGTTTCTTACACGTAAGAAAACAACGATAAACGGTAACAAGTGTCAAATTTGTGGCACTGTGACATTCCAACCAGAAGATTTTTTGGTTATAGTGGCAGCTCTGTGACGTCACTTCCCGTTTAAACTATTTTTAAGAGTTTTTAACAAAAATATTGCGAAATAAAAATAAAACAATATGTTTTTGTGATCTATATGCGTATAATCTCTAAATGGTTTTCGATTTAGGGAAATCAAAAATTTTGAAACGTCAATTATTGTTAATGTATAAACTATAATTCAAACACAATCTTGTATTATTTATGAATAAAGACACTACGATTGTGACTATGACTATAATCACTTCGTTTCTAGGTTACCTTTGCAATAAACGGATAACAAAACGTCAGGCAGCATTCCTGTTTAAGATAGTGTCGCTGCGAGCACCTTGGCTTAATCTTACTATTCTGGATACGTCAGAAACGGATACCGGCTTACCTACAAATAATTCGGATAGGAGGCCGCTAGCACGTATGTATTGCTTGTATAAAAGTCAAAGTCAATAGTCAAGTCAAAAATCAAACTATTCTTTATTATTACATCAAATCTTTATTCAAGTTGCACGCCTGGGTTAGTGATACAAATGAACATTACGAGATGGCGCTGTAACAATCGCGAACGTAATTTCGATGAAGGGTGCAGGGGGATGAGGCAGCCGATTCCTCAAGGGCATTGGGACTAGGGATGGCCTTAATAGCATTTTCGAATCGTCTGACACTATCAAGAGAGAAAATAAATCTACTACTGGTTCTAACCCATATACCTGAGAAATTCGACCCGTGCCTGCTAAGCTGGAGTGGTCTAGTGATTTAGGCATCAGCCACGAAAGCTGGGGACGTGGGTTAAAATCCCACCTTCTGTATTGGTAAATAATTCAGTACCTAATATACCACGAAGGAAAATAATATCCTCAAATTTGTGTGGCTGCCGCGGTTGAATTTGCAAAGAATCGCTTAAGTACTTATGTAATCCCTGCAGGCCAAACAGGTGGCGTCTAGCACAAGGAATATGTTATTTTATTTACATTCCCCGTTTAAGACCTAACACGAAACGTTTTTATTTATATACTTATAAGATCGTACCTGGTTTTGTATTTGTACCAGTAGCCGTCCAAGTAAGCAACGTCACACTGATGTTCCAATACATCGTGGGTGGACTATTTCACGTATCGAGTAATCGCTAACGTAAACGTTACTTGCCCACTCGTGGTTCGGCTACAGTACTTGAAAGAAATCAAATTACTATATTCAGTGATGAAAATGGTGGGTACCTATGTATAGTAATGTATTCTCTCAATAAGGCTAGGCGCAATATAAGGACACTTAGTGCCTATCTACCACTGAAGTCCAGGTTCATAAGTATAGTAATTAATTTTTTGAGCATGAGAAGTGAATACGAGTATAAATATTAAATGTTATTATTCCAGAGAAATGTAATATTTATAATCTAAACTTATTATTCACTGCTACTTGTATTGTACGCACACAAATTGACTACAAATGACATTACGCATGCTTATTACAAATGGGTCTTGCTCCAAAATTGAGTACGATACAGGAATAATTCAGCGAAGGTCTGGATTTTTCGTATTTTCGTACAAAAGGCGGTTCTCAGAAACATTCTCCGCATCATAAATGAACAGAATTTCCAACGTGGAAGAGTAAGAATATTACGAAAATAAACCTTGCATTTAAAACTCAAAGGCTAAGGTTAAGACATACGCTATAGTGATACGCGTAGCGTATTGTTTTATCGCATATACCTAACGCGGGCAACTAAAAGGAATTAACAATCATTTTCACGAATTAAAAGTCTAAAGGTACATTCAGACCAAACGAGCATTGGCTATTCTAACCCCCTACTCTACGAAATTCGATTGTTACACAAAACGTGATTCGTTGATTTCGTAGAGTGGGGAATAGAATAGCGAATGCTCATTTGGTCTGAATGCACCTTTAGACACAAACATTTAGCTGTACATTTATAATTTTATTTACATATATTTTTTTTTATAATTTTTATACCTACATCCATACACAACTAAATTATTTTAATCAACTTTGACAAATATTTGTCTTTATGTTATAGTTTTAGAAGATCTCTCCCCACTGACCCATTTGCATTGATCACTTGGTAAGGTTTTTAGTTCAGGCGACTGATATTTTTTAATTTTTTTTTATTTTATTAAGAAAACCAGCAGCTGAATTAACAAACACAGGTTTGAAACAACTTGTAACAGCAAAGCCAATTACAGGTTTTTGCAAATAGGAAATATGACTGGTTTAAGCCAAATGGGTATCGACTGCAATGGCCATTCACTGCAGTCGACACCCGGCGCCTATAATCCAATCGATTCCTTATGAGTAGGCTAATCGCTTTCCGCTAAGACCATCACTCTGCGCGTGGTCATAGTCTAAGGTTTTCTTGGCGTGTTTATATTTTATTTATTTATTCGCTCGCAGACAGTCGTTTTAGATAGCGTCACTCATGCTTTGCAGGTTAGAATGGTTAACGAAATGATGGAGAAAAACCGAGAATTAGAGTAGAATCCTTTGTGTAGACGTAATTGTAGCCCTGTTGGCCTAGCCAAGATGAAATTTTGCGATCGTATACGATAAGCAATAAATGTGAATGACAAATTAGAACGAAAAGTCACGTGACCATTTTCATACATTATTATGGTCACGTGACTTATCGCTTATCGTATACGATTGCAGAATGGTATTTTGGCTAGGCGTGTTGTAGCTGTTTTTGATGGTAACGTATTAATTTATCAATATAAAACTAGGGAAAAGTGTTACATTGGGACTTTGAAAATAAATCGACTTTGTTGCGATGTTATGTTTTGAGCCTTCTATCATTGATATAAAAGTACAGCTGCCATCTATTGAACATATTGCGAAAGTACAAATCAAAATATTTAGTTAATAAATAATTTGATTTGTACTTTCGCAATATTTAGTTAATAAATAATTTGATTTGTACTTTCGCAATATGTTCAATAGATGGCAGCACCAGTTCTCTCTAGCTATTCTAGAAAACTGTAAAGTATTCTAATAGGAGGTGCAGGCATGTATTGCTTGCCCTCAGAGAATGGTCAAAGGCGCCTAGCCTTGTAAGGGATTGCATATACCCGAGAAATTTGACCGGTGGTTGCTAAGACCGAGTGGCCGAGGGGTACAGGCATCAGCCGCGAAAGCTGAGTACGTGGGTTCGATCCCCACCTCGGACATAGGTGATCTTGGTCGTTCTTCTTTGGTATATGACATCTAATATTTATAATGTACTATTTGTACTTACTGTATATCTTAAATAATCAATTTTATACCTGATTTAATCTGTCATGTCAATTTATCTTATGAATATTATGATGTCACTCCTCAATCCCAACTTTTATCCTCTAGTGTACAGTCAATTACAACGGCATGTATCCAATTTTTCATCTTAAGTATATATCTTTGTCGACTGTGCAGTTATACAGTGTGTTTTTACTATGATTCGGGCACTTACGAAAATTATTAATAATACGCTAATAATACTATTACTTGCAATCGTTTTCAATATTAACAGTTAACAAAAAATCTAATTAACTGTCCAGAAAATTTTATTTCCTTCGACTACAGTGTAAAGGTGCGTTTAAACCAAAAGAGCATTCGCTGTTCTAGCGCCCGTTCTACGAAATCAACCAATCACGTTTTGTGTACCGATCGAATTTCGTAGAGTGGGAGGTTAGAACAGCGAATGCTCTTTTAGTTTGAACGCACCTTTACGCGTGTACTGCTTAAAGGTGGATTTAGACCAAACGAGTGAATACTCATTCTATCCCCCACTCCACGAAATTCGTTCGTTACACAAAACGTGATTCGTCGAAATTCGTTGATTTCGTAGAGTGGGGGATAGAATGAGCATTCGATCGTTTGGTCTAAATCCACCTTAACTGTCAAACACTGCGAAAGGCTGCAATCTGTTATTGTCAAGTGCTAATTAAAGATTAATTTTGAAGCACATTGCTTCTTACTGTTTTTTTCTTAAAAACTTTATTATTAAACGGTTTTTATTAACTTCACCGCGTATCAACTGTCGTCGATGCTTCAAATCTTGTGATCGATTTTTCGACCACTTCTACTGAACCGAAATCAATAAAATTTGGAACTCTTATCAAGTCCCCATGACAATGCAATATTATAATATTAGTATCCTTGTATCCTCAAAGCCTGATGCTGCAGACGTACTGCTTACCTTAATTGAGAGTGTTAGACACGTGAAAATGAAAGTACAGCATGTTTGGCATAATCAAATACTAACAGCCTGATCTTGACTTCCAACCCCTCACTCCTGATGCTGCAGTACTGCCTACAATAACCGCAAGGTTTATCTTTTATCGATATCTTGATTTTAAAGAAGTTCTTTAGATATTAAGTAGAAACATGCGAATTTAATACTAATAACGTCCAACTCCTCAAATCTGATACTCCAATGTAACTGCCTGCCACAACCACTAGGTTTAGCGATATGTAGATTTTGAAGAACTGCTTTAGATATTTGGTAGAAACATACGGATTTAATTATCATCATCATCATCATCATATCAGCCAAAAGACGTTCACTGGTGAAGGCCTCCCCCAAATATTGCCACAAGGACCAGCCCTGTGCCACCCGCATCCAGCGACTTTCACGAGGTCATGAGTCCACCTTGTGGGGGGCCTACCCACACTGCGCCTTCCGGTACGTGACCGCCATTCGAGAACCTTACCGCCCCAACAACCATCGGTTCCACGCGCGACGAGCCCCGCCCACTTCAGTTTAGCGATTCGAAGAGATATATCGGTTACTTTGGTTCTGCAGCGGATGGTCTCATTTCTAATCCGATCTCGCAGAGAGATTCTTAGTATAGGCCTCTCCATTTGCCCTTTGGGTGACTTTGAGCCTTCTTACGAGGCCCATTGTAAGCGACCACGGTTTAGTACCGTATGTCATTACTGCGGCCCTCCGGCCGATAGACTCATAGGGTCACAACTGATAGACTGACAGCGTGAGTGGATAGCGTAGGGCGAGCCGTCGGGCCTGCGACCCTCCGGCTGATAGACTCGCAACATGAATGGTTTGCGTAGGGCGGGCCGTCGGGCCTGTGGCCCTCCAGCTGATAGAGTGACAGCGTGAGTGAATCGCGTAGAGCGAGCCGTCGGGCCTGCGGCCCTCCAGCTGATAGAGTGACAGCGTGAGTGAATCGCGTAGAGCGAGCCGTCGGGCCTGCGGCCCTCCAGCTGATAGAGTGACAGCGTGAGTGATTCGCGTAGGGCGAGCCGTCGGGTCTGCGGCCCTCCAGCTGATAGAGTGACAGCGTGAGTGGGTCGGGTAGGGCGAGCCGTCGGGCCTGCGGCCCTCCAGCTGGTAGAGTGACAGCGTGAGTGATTCGCGTAGGGCGAGCCGTCGGGCCTGCGGCCCTCCAGCTGATAAAGTGACAGCGTGAGTGGATCGCGTAAAGAGAGCCGCCGGGCCTGCGGCCCTCCAACTGATAGAGTGACAGCGTGAGTGAATCACGCAGGGCGAGCCGTCGGGCCTGCGGCCCTCCAGCTGATTGAGTGACAGCGTGAATAGTTCGCATAGGGCGGGCCGTCGGGCCTGCGGCCCTTCAGCTGATAGAGTGACAGCGTGAGTGGGTCGCGTAGGGCGAGCCGTCGGGCCTGCGGCCCTCCTGCTGATAGAGTGACAGCGTGAGTGATTTGCGTAGGGTGTGCCGTTTGACCTGCAGCTATCCGGTTGATGAGACTGAGAGTATGAGTATACCCCTCGGGTTCGCGTAGGGCGTGCCGTCGGGCCTGTGGCCCTCCGGTTGATAGGCTGACAGCGCAGGTGGTTTGCGTAGGACGTGCACCCGGGCCTGCGGTCCACCAGTTGATAGACAGAGCCAAAGTGCCGTCGGCCTAGGGCCCTCCGGTTGATAGATTACATGGATTGACCCTTATAGGTCGGTTCGCGTCGGACTTTCCGTCAGACCTGCGGTCCTCCGGTTGGTTGACTGAGAGAATGAGTTTATATTTTATAGTCTCGAAATTCAACTTTTATAATGTGTACAATATAAAAATACATTAAAATAAAATAAGTAAAAAAAGTTTTAAGTTAAACGGTTTTTATTGCACCAAAAACTAGAAAATAAATATTAGTTATAACTAACCATAGATGCTACTTTCTGTAGATTACTCACGTGAAACTATTAACACTGTAGTCTTCCCAAGTCGGATGCTGAAAGCCACGTTTAGCCTCTATGTCACTAGATTAAGCGTTAGCTAATCGGAAACTTTTACCAAACTGAAATAAAAACGTGGGGCGTACGCAATTGTGATTAAGTCACTATAGTTATTTAAGAACACACATAGAAATCAAGACAGCAATAGTTTTGTTCTGGCCTTGATAAAAGCTATTTACCTCTGTAGAAGTGTTGGAACAGATGAACTTGTTTGTTTCTTTATAATAACGCCCCACGTTTTTATTTTAGTTTGGTAAAAGTTTCCGATTAGGTAACGCTTAATCTACTGACATAGAGGCTAAACGTGGCTTTCAGCATCCGACTTGGGAAGACTACAGTGTTAATAGTTTCACGTGAGTAATCTACAGAAAGTAGCATCTATGGTTAGATATAACTAATATTTATTTTCTAGTTTTTGGTGCAATAAAAACCGTTTAACTTAAAACTTTTTTTACTTATTTTATTTTCAAGTTTTTAGTGCAATTGTTAAGTTAATTTCGGATACTATACCTACCTACTTATTCTAGATCAAAGATGTTGTTTGTAATATGTAATACAATTATGCATGCTAAGTAGCGTTTATACTCTCGCGCTTTCATCACGAATGACGTCACGTATGTAAAGGTAATGGACATTATTTTATGTGTCACGGGAGGCTAATCCCTGATGAATAGACATTTTTAGAAATCCGACACTAAAAAAATGTTATTAAATATCTCGATCGACAAATGAAAACCAAAGGCTGGGCGTTGTTAATGTAAGCTTGATCGCCAGAAGTGTCCCAAATGGACGTGTTATTCTTACAATAAGTACCTTAGATAACAGAGATCTGACAATAAGGAATATATTAATCAATTTGGTTTATTGAGAAAATCAAGTAAAATTTTTTATATTTTTTTAAATTTTTTTAAATGTATTTTTATATTGTACAGTCAACCAATTGGAACCCTAGGCCACTCAGGAACCATGTCAAAGTAACGTTATTATTGTAAGACATTTCAAACGGCTTTTCATTTTGACATGGTTCTAGAGTGGCCTAGGGTTCCAATTGGTCGAGTGTACACATTATAAAAGTCGAATTTCGAGACTATAAAATATAAACTCATTCTCTCAGTCGACCAACCGGAGGACCGCAGGTCTGACGGAAAGTCCGACGCGAACCGAGGCCTATAAGGGTCAATCCATGCAACCTATCAACCGGAGGGCCCTAGGCCGACGGCACTTTGGCACGCAGTACGTGAATCCGAGAGACTCACACTCTCTGTCTATCAACTGGTGGACCACAGGCCCGAGTGCACGCCCTACGCAAACCACCTGCGCTGTCAGCCTATGAACCGGAGGGCCGCAGGCCCGACGCCCTACTCGAACCCGACGGGTATACTCATAGTCTCAGTCTCATCAACCGGATAACTGCAGGTCAAACGGAACACCCTACGCAAATCACTCACGCTGTCACACTATCAGCTGGAGGGCCGCAGGCCCGACATCCCCGACGGCTCGCCCTACGCGATCCACTCACGCTGTCACTCTATCAGCTGGAGGGCCGCAGGCCCGACTGCTCACCCTACGCGACCCACTCACGTTGTCTCTCTATCAGCTAGAGGGCCGCAGGCCCGACGGCTCGCTCTACGCGATTCACTCACGCTGTCACTCTATCAGCTGGAGGGCCGCAGGCCCGACGGCTCTACTTACGCGATCCACTCACCCTGTCACTCTATCAGCTGGAGGGCCGCAGACCCGACGGCTCGCCCTACGCGAATCACTCACGCTGTCACTCTATCAGCTGGAGGGCCGCAGGCCCGACGGCTCGCCCTACGCGAACTACTCACGCTGTCACTCTATCAGCTGGAGGGCCGCATGCCCGACGGCCCGCCCTTCGCGAGCCACTCACGCTGTCGCTCTATCAGTCAGAGGGCCGCAGGCCCGACGGCTCACCCTATGCGATCCACTCACGCTGTCAGTCTACCAGCTGGAGGGCCGCAGGCCCGACGGCTCGCCCTACGCGATTCACTCAAGCTGTCACTCTATCAGCTGGAGGGCCGCAGGCCCGACGGCTCGCCCTACGCGATCCACTCACTCTGTCAGTCTGCCAGCTGGAGAGCCGCAGGCCCGACGGCTCGCCCTACGCGATTCACTCACACTGTCACTCTATCAGCTGGAGGGCCGCAGGCCCGACGGCTCTCCCTACGCGATCCACTCACGCTGTCATTCTATCAGCTGGAGGGCCGCAGGCCCGACGGCTCGCCCTACGCGATTCAGTCACGCTGTCACTCTATCAGCTGAAGGGCCGCAGGCCCGACGGCTCTCCCTACGCGATTCACTCATGCTGTGACTCTATCATCTGGAGGGCCGCAGGCCCGACGGCTCGCCCTACGCGAATCACTCACGCTGTCACTCTATCAGCTGGAGGGCCGCAGGCCCGACAGCCCGCCCTACGCAAACCATTCACGTTGTGAGTCTATCAGCCGGAGGGCCGCAGGCCCGACGGCTCGCCCTACTCGATCCACTCACGCCGTCAGTCTATCAGTTGTGACCCTATGAGTCTATCGGCCGGAGGGCCGCAGTAATGACACAAATGAACATAAATGAAATTAACGTGAAGCGTGAATAATGAATGACATAAATGAAATGACAAATGACATACGGTACTAAACCGTGGTCGCTTACAATGGGCCGCGTAAGAAGGCTCAAAGTCACCCGAAGGGCAATGGAGAGGCCTATGCTAAGAACCTTTCTGCGAGATCGGATTAGAAATGAGACCATCCGCAGCAGAACCAAAGTAACCGATATAGCCTCTTCGAATCGCTAAACTGAAGTGTGCGGGGCTCGTCGCGCGTGGAACCGATGGTTGTTGGGGCGGTAAGGTTCTCGAGTGGCGGTCACGTACCGGAAGGCGCAGCGTGGACTCATGACCTCGTGAAGGTCGCTGGATGCGGGTGGCACAGGGCCGGTCCTTGTGGCAATATTTGGGGGAGGCCTTCACCAGTGAACGTCTTTTGGTTGATATGATGATGATGATGATGATGATGATAATTAAATCCGTATGTTTCTACCAAATATATTATCTAAAGCAGTTCTTCAAAATCTACATATCGCTAAACCTAGCGGTTGTGGCAGGCCGTTACACTGGAGTATCAGGTTTGAGGAGTTGGACGTTATTAGTATTAAATTCGCATGTTTCTACTTAATATCTAAAGAACTTCTTTAAAATCAAGATATCGATAAAAGATAAACCTTGCGGTTATTGTAGACAGTACTGCAGCATCAGGAGTGAGGAGTTGGAAGTCAAGATCATGCTGTTAGTATTTGATTATGCCAAGCATGCTATACTTTCATTTTCACGTGTCTAACACTCTCGGTTAAGGTAAGCAGTACGTCTGCAGCAACAGGCTTTGAGGATACAAGGATACAAATAATATAATATTGCATTGTCATGGGGACTTGATAAGAGTTCCAAATTTTATTGATTTTGGTTCAGTAGAAGTGGTCGAAAAATCGATCACAAGATTTGAAGCATCGACGACAGTTGATACGCGGTGAAGTTAATAAAAACCGTTTAAAAAACTAAAATCATTTATAAATTTTACATTGATTTTCTCAATAAACCAAATTGATTAATATATTCCTTATTGTCAGATCTCTGTTATCTAAGGCACTTATTGTATTAATAACACGTCCATTTGAGACACTTCGGGCATTCAATCTTACATTAACCACGCCCAGCCTTTGGTTTTCATTTGTCGATCGAAATATTTAATAACATATTTTTAGTGTCGGATTTCTAAAAATGTCTATTCAGCAGGGATTCGCCTCCCGTTACACATAATATAATGTCCATTACCTTTACATACGTGACGTCATTCGTAATGAAAGCGCGAGAGTATAAACGCTACTTAGCATGCATAATTGTATTACATATTACAAACAACATCTTTGATCTAGAATAAGTAGGTGTAGTATCGGAAATTAACTTAACAATTGCACTAAAAACTTGAAAATAAAATAAGTAAAAAAAGTTTTAAGTTAAACGGTTTTTATTGCACCAAAAACTAGAAAATAAATATTAGTTATAATTAACCATAGATGCTACTTTCTGTAGATTAGGTACTCATGTGAAACTATTAACACTGTAGTCTTCCCAAGTCGGATGCTGAAAGCCACGTTTAGCCTCTATGTCAGTAGATTAAGCGTTTCCTAATCGGAAACTTTTACCAAACTAAAATAAAAACGTGGGGCGTTATTATAAAGAAAGAAACAAGTTCAAAATGTGTAATTGTAGCTTTAATTTTGCAATTAATCATCCATCTGTTCCAACACTTCCTAAGAGGTAATTAGCTTTTATCAAGGCCAGAACAAAACTATTGCTGTCTTGATTTCTATGTGTGTTCTTAAATAACTATAGTGACTTAATCACAATTGCGTACGCCCCACGTTTTTATTTCAGTTTGGTAAAAGTTTCCGATTAGGATACGCTTAATCTACTGACATAGAGGCTAAACGTGGCTTTCAGCATCCGACTTGGGAAGACTACAGTGTTAATAGTTTCACGTGAGTACCTAATCTACAGAAAGTAGCATCTATGGTTAATTATAACTAATATTTATTTTCTAGTTTTTGGTGCAATAAAAACCGTTTAACTTAAAACTTTTTTTACTTATTTTATTTTTAATCATATAATGCTCATGGTTTGGCTAAAGATTTGCTTTTCATAACCTCGGTTTCAATAAAAGCCTCCATGATGGTAACAGACTGTATATAAACGCCAACATGTAAACGAGAAATCAGCTTTATGACATTCCCATGACCAGCGCAACAGAATTTATTGCCATTTTCACGTTTCCAAGTGGCCGACCTTCGGGGAGCCACGGTCCCTTTTTAATTTAAAAGTGAAATCGAAAACCCGCATAATCTAAGCGTATATCAAATTTCTAAACTGATACAACGCACTTTGGCTGCAACTTTACAACCATATACTTTAATTCGTCGCTTTTGAGTTGGTTTTTCTTTTAGTCGAACTTCAGACGTTTTGTTTGCTTTTGAAAACATCAAGCCAGAATGAGATGTCAAATATTATATCGACCTGGGAATACACGATCTTTGGGTCATTCCGGGCGTTGTTTGGTTTATTTTGTTTATTGCGAATACACGTGCCTGAAGGTCACTTTTCGAATGAAATTTTGACGTACGACGGTAATACAATGCTGACAAACCTTTTATGTATTTTGATAAGGGTACTTCTGAACAAGATACGACGTAATACGATGATGAAACGGCGTATTTTGTTACGTAAATTTTGAGATTAGTCGAAGGTTGAAGGTATATGACCTATTGTTCTTCAATATAAAAAAAATTGATACCCGTAAGTTCGTAATCGCAACTAAAAGCTAGCACAATTTACGATTAGGTCGCTAATTCATGGTTAAACGAATTGTACTTAGTGTCAAAATTGTATGGAATTACTAGTTAACCTAACCGTGTGTTAGTCGTAGTTCATAGCTTAGTAGCTCGCGGTGAGACCAGTGCCTTACTTGCTAAGTATGTTACTTTTGCTTGCAGTTCCTTGTATTTTTACTATGTTCCTGTGGAAAAATGTCGAAGTGACAGTCAAGACAAACGACTTTAATGAACAACGACTTAAGCAGTCCCCAGACGCAGTTAACCGAACATCAGATTAAAACGTTGTTTAGGCCAGTTCCCAACTACGGACAGGTAATTAGTAAATTAGTAATTAAGGGCCATCAGTTAGAAGGGCATAATCAATCACGGCGCGTCGTGCAAAGGTTCCGTAGATTATGGGATATTAAGGAAATTAGCCGTTTCGATGTTTAAGGCTTAGTTTACATTAACATGTATCTTTTATTCAAATAACATACAATAATTTAAAATGTGTAGTAAGTTGTAAATTTGTGAAAATAAAAATATCAAGATCTAGAAAACGTGTTAATCAATGTGGGGAAGGGCAGCACCATCGTTGAAGCCAAGCCATCTGACGGCTTGAGGCTTAGCTTACATTATTTAAATAAATATCTTGGGACATCTTACACAAATCCACCTAGTGAACCTAGTCCCACGGTAAGCTTAATTAAGGCTTATGATGTGGGTACCAGGCGACGATATATAATAGATAGATCCATATAGATACTTAAATACATAGACAGCCATGAACAAGGAACAAATATTTTGGAGAAATAAATACACAAATAATGCCCTCGCCGTGATTTGAACCCGGAACCTCCAGCTTCGTAGGCAGGATCACTACCAACTAGGCTACGGAGGCTGAAGAATATTGAAATTAGTTTAGTAAGTAAATAATCAATGTTTTTTTTGTAAAACTGTTAGGTATATCAAGTGTTTAATACTCTTTTGATAGATGTGTTTGAATTAGAATCGCATTCAAACATACACGCATTTTTTTTCAATACCTAAGTGTAGTTCAGGGTTCGGATTTCGGAAAACTT
>JALPQI010026210.1:0-13546 GCA_025490895.1 Thaumatotibia leucotreta | reverse complement strand
CACTTTTGTTTTTTCAAAGTCACATAATATTTGTTCGAGAAATATATAGTATGATGAATGATTACTGCTTCATAAAAACCTACATTACAGACAGTAAAACCAAAATCAAACATTGGACTGAATCACCTTTGAACTGTTATAGACACAAGTATTTTCAGAATCGATATAGTAAAAAAGTAAAGAGAATTATAAATCAAATAAATAGTTAAAAATGTATCGTTTTGAAAAATGCGATACGAGAATGTAAGCGTTATAAGCATACATGACACATATACATGACATAAAAAGCTGTAACCCTGGTGCAAAGTGGAAGACATAGTAAAATTGACATATTAAGTGCGCAGAATGATAGCAAGCTCTGATACAATTGAAATTGTAAATTCAAATATTTGAATAGAGTTTCAAGTTGGAGGTAGAAATGACAATTGGCTTTCAACTTTGATTAACCTAACTACGGACAAGGACGTTTGAACTTTTACATTTACAATTCACCTCTGCTGATCGGGACATTCTCTACAAATTCTAAGAGACTCAAATCCGAGCGAAAGGTTTACGCTATTCTAAGCTTTCAGTGTATAATAATTCGGAATAAAATAGCATCCAACTTGAACAGACTTGGGTAACTTTACCTTTTATGGCTGCTCAATTGCAATTCCATTACCGGTATGGTTTTATTGTGTCTTCAAGTTGGGAATCGTGGGAGTTTCATTTACGAACGGTGTTTATTTACTTTTCGACAATCAACCTTTTAATTTAAGAACGGTTTTAAAGTTTTGTCGTTATGGATATCTCAGTGGTTGGTAAAAGTACATTTTCTACTTAACACTATGGTTCTCTTTACGAGTTCGCATTATCCGTGTAGCTCTAGATAACAATAAAATTGTTATGACTGTAGCTGAACTTATGTCATCAAGCGAATCGTAAATGAGACGAACAATGCTGTTACATCCCTTGAGCTTCCAGCCTATTGAAGGCAATATTTCTTCTGTTTTGTCTTAATATTCATTTGTCTAGTCTATTGGATCTTCTCATTGAATGTTCTAGCACTAAGAGAAATGTTTGGCATTTCTAACATCATACATATTACGACGCTGGAAAGGAGAAATTGGATAAGCGACACAGTGCGTACTTTACAGGAGAGCAAAAAAACCGCCGCGATTTTCGAAAAGAAATCATTAAAATTAATTAGCAGGCCAAATCAAATAATTGAAGCATTATTTATGGACATAAATATGTTTTGTATGTCATGTTTTAATTATTTAACGTATAGTAAGTGTTATTTAAGGATTTACTGTCGCTTAAGCAAAATGGTCGGAAAAATGTATTCAGGTAAAATTATCTAACCAACACGTTGTATAAGAAATAAGGAAGGTAAAAAGGTCCACCCGAGACTTACATAACAAATTCATCACGTTAAAATTATCTAACTGCCGAAGTGGCTCATTTTATATTCGGGTAAAAATATATAAATTGATAAAATAGCATGAATATATCATTTTAAAAAATCCAAATACTTAAAATGTGAAACTATTTTAGACTTCATAGTCAGTCATTTTAATAACATGAGTAATATTCCGTGACTAGTACCTATCTGTGAGTTCCTGTAATTGGCAACTTGTTTTTACTCTATGTCTAATGTCTATGTAACAGCTGTTGGATCTCCAAACTTAAAAAAAGAGAAAAAAAACGAATTTACTTACAGTCTTACACGTGAAAAAGGAAAAACACTGTTTTAGGTATGTTTACAACATTATTCCCAAAAGTAGGTAAGTAGTAAAAAGGGATAAGTGAAGGGAATGGTTCATAAATAAATGTAGGTAAGAATGGATAAACGCCAATAATTCAGATATCATAGTCAAGCAATATTGTCTAACCGTCTTAAATTATAAAAAAAGATAAAGGTAAAGTTGTCCAAACGACATGAGAACATATCATACAGTCAGGTAGAAACAGCTAACCCACGAGTGAAGATTAGTTGTTACACAGCAAAAATATCTAAGTAAAATTTAACCTGTCATGACGAATAGGTAAAATAATCCAAGATTAATTATGATGAATTATATTTTATCTAATCTCCATTTTCCTAAAAGTTGTCAAAAACCTAGTCGTTTAGTAATAAAAATTGGTCGAAAGTTCTCTAAATCAGCGATGGGATAAGCGACACAAAAGTTGTCAGATTTATAATAAACCTAGCTCATTCGACGCAGAAAAATTTGCCGATTCTAACGGTGTATATAACTTAGTCTGCTGTCTACGGTGCAGGCTCGAATCCTCGGTTTCTTTGGCCACATTTCCCGACGAGGTGGAGAGTCTATAGAGCGTCTGGTTGTGCAAGGGAGAGTGGAGGGCACCAGACCTAGAGGAAGATCTCCAATGAGGTGGACTGACCAGATCAAAGCCAGTATTTCAACAAGCATAAACGAATGCTCTCGTAAAGCTGCCCTGCGAGAGGAATGGCGACGTATTGTGAAGCGGGTCACTCAGAAACCTGCATAATGGCCACGACCACTCTGACAAGAGTGTACCGATGAAGAAGAAGAAGATATAACTTAATATCTTCAAAAGTGTCGCTTATCCAATTTCTCCTTTCCAGCGTCGAATAATTATTATGGTAATAACGTGAATTCTATGAATTATATTCGTGGGTACTTATGTTGGTGATTAAATTAGTTTATTCCATGCCATTTAAAATCAAGAATGTGTCAATTCATAAACAAACAATAAATACTTAGTAACGTATACCTATTCATCAATACTGCAGCCAAAGTGCCCAGACATTGCACTTGCCTGACCGAATAGAATTATAATAATTCTAAAGTTCTACAAAATACATACGCTTTCGAGTTGCTTCAAATAAGCTTCCACGTTCTTTTTTTAAACGAACCTATTACCACAACATTTTTTAAAGTAATTTGAATTTAACTTACGCGCACCCAAAAATTAAGGATTGAAAATATAACCTTAAACAGTAGCATAGCGCCGTTCTCAAAAAGCTTTACGACACCGACAAATAACCAGCATTAAGGAAAATATACGCTTCGAGGACGAATATTTCAAAAAGCCGTTTCGTCTAAACGACTTTTGAAACGTAGTGGCAGAGGTGAACCGTAAATGAGTGACGTGACCTATAAAGGAGAGCACAAAGACACAAGTTGCAGCGTTTCCGCTGCGGTGTAGAATACGCTTATGCGAACACAAACGATAATTTGTAATATAGTATGAACCGTCACGCCGGACACGTTAAGCTGAATTTACTCTTTCAAACTTGCAGATGTAAATCTGGCCTTAGGAAAATATTAGATTTACGTATTAAGATTATATCCCAATTCATTATAAAGTATGAGTGAAAATCGTAAAAGTTTTTTATAGGTAATACATAGGTTTTCTAATTTATTATAGAATAAGGCTGCGTTTCCACCAGAGATGTGCGAGGATGTGTTTCCATACAAATGACACCTATTAATGACTGCCGTGCCGTGCGAGCGAGGTGTCATTAGTATGGAAACACATCCTCGCGCATCTCTGGTGGAAACTCAGCCTAAGTCAGAAATAGTCACGAACGTTCGTCTGTTAAAAACGGTTTGCTTTTCTGAGAAGTGTACCATAATATAAATGTATGTATTTAAAGACACCTAAATTGTGTTCATTCCACTTATGCTTACTTATTGGTGCGAGCGAGAGGGATAGAAAGTAAGTTAGGTATGCAGTTGTTACAGTTAACTTTCGTAAAGATACTGTACCTATATCCTAGGTTAAACGCTCGACACCACGCTACACGCTCCGCTATACAAAACGCACCTCTTGTCACGCAAGTCTCGGATATCAAACCACGAGAGTTAATTTGAATTTATCGTGTCAAATATTCCCAACGTGTCGTAGTAACGAAGGCAATTTGTCGGATCTGTGAATAAAGCTCGTTTTGATAATAACGGTTTTCGAAAATTGTCGCAAAAATAAAAATTTACACATTTTGTAAACAAACTTTACGTTTAAACTATCGACTTCAAAGATTTTAACTATGATTGCATTGAAACGTTGTGTTCGCATAGGTCGTAACTCTATACCTCAGTCAACAAGGCTTGTTCAATATAATTATATTTATCAATACTACAGTATACATATGGACAACAATTAAAGTATAATACATGTTACATGTACTTCATCAGCCTATCTCAGTCCACTGCTGGATGTAGGCCTCTCAAATTAACTATGCGTATAGACGCATTAGGAGGTAAATGCTAATAAGTAATCGCCACGCTGGTAATAACACTTAGTCGACTCTTACGACCCCCTCGGGAAGAGTTGGGGTGTCAAATATTCTTACTGTCATCACCACGCGGCGGTTAAAAATCTTAATAATTACAATTTCTTGGTGTTTCCATAAAAAAGGTACCTCGGTTAGGGCCCGCGCCCACTTAGAGAGCAGTAGCCATACCGTCAGTTGATAAGTAAAGGATACGTTAGGTTTTACCCAATACGTAAAGCATTCTATCCCGCTCGCACTGACATATTGTAGCGAGCGCGATGTCCTGCTTTACGTATTGAGAAAAACCTAACGTTACCAATACTTGCAAAGTCATGGTACGGTCGCGTCGGAGCTGCTACGCAGGAGTTCATGCGACGACGCTTGAAACGACGCTAGTGGGTGCGGGCCGTTACATCTAGCTTGTATCAAATCGCGGCTGTGATTATGTTAGATCCGACCACCTTATTGACTGCGGTATCAGCGGAAGAGACAGAGCCCGTTCTACCTGCTTGGATTTACTCTGCTGCCCCGGCGGTATTATCTTCTTGATAGAAAGCGTTCGCCGTTTCACTACGCCAACCTATCGCAAGTATGAATCAAAAACATCGTAGTACGTGGCGAACAGTTGACAACCAAAATTCTCATAGCATGGAACTTCTTCATACATGTATAAATCAACGTATGGATTGTTAAATTAATACTGTAGGTACAGAAGGTATACATCTGAGTTGTTTTTTTTATTTACATGCCTAAAGGCCATTGAAATGGAAGGTGATTCATTTAAACCTTCCATTTAAATTTCAATTTGGTAGAATTTTATGTTATTCATTCATTCTCAGAATTCCTGCATGTAAATAAAAGGTAAAAAACAGTAATTCTTGTACTCTCCATTTCGATAAAGTGATACGAAGTACCTAAATAAAAAAAGTTTTACCTTGGTAATGTAACTGTTTTAAATAATTTTGGTGGCATCATTTTTGCCGAAGTTTCTATTCGTTACAATGTGCTACTTTGTCATTTGAAGGAAGCACTGGATCAAATGACGAAGTATAACTTTGAGATGTTTAGAAACTTCGGCAAAAATGATGCCACCAAAATTAGGCGATTGAAACGCTCAGACATAATAAAATAAACTATGATTTTAGATTGATGTTGATTATTTACAAACAATTATCAAAAATTTAATAAAATTGATTGTAAAGTTTTGATCGAGTATCTACATACTAGAAGAGATTTGGTTGTCAAGTGACTGTGGGCACCAGCGAACTTGTTAGCCACAAGAATACACTATTTTCACCCTAAATATATATAAGTACCTAAACTATATATATACCTATACACTATTATTTTTCTTCTAAGCAAGCCCATCACCGAAAATGATAGAAAACGTGTATTTACAACTTTGTTATTTTGGAATATAAACATGCTGTGTTTAATTCATTTGTGATATGTAAGTAGGTTTCAATTATTTACATATGAAATTACATTTATTGGAAAATCATTTATTCATTACATTTACCTAGCTGTAGAAAAATTTGTAAACAAAACAAGTTAGTAAACTTAACTAAGGTTTTCTTTAAAATATACCTACTCAGTTAATGAGAAGCGTGTTATTATTATTTATTCACTTTTTTGCCTCTGAAAATAATTGAATAGATAAAACAAATCAAGTAATCAAATATTATACAAAGCCTGATTGTAAACGCTTTTTTGAAAAATAAAAAGAAGGTAAGTATTTATTTTTCGATTATGTTTATAATTTTCCTATCGAACCCAATAAACACAGCACTGCAACCATTGTATATACACGAGAATGAGTCAAAGCGATGGGAAGCAACATAACTATAAAATACCTCAGCATCGTTCGGGTCCTTCGTGCTTCTGTCATCCTCCATGCTCTCATTCTCCAGATGCTCTTCCTCTGTCTGCGGCATCAGCTGCAGTTCTTCCTTCGACTTGAACTCCAGTTGAAGGATGTAGAGGGGGCAGAGCAGGCTCAGAATTACCTTACACGACAAAGCCAAGATGTGGCAAACGAAACACGGTACTAGCGATTTCACTTTACTTATAAGCCTCATGCTACGTTTAACTAAGTTTAAGATGCGGACGTCGACTATACGGTTATTAAAAACATACACTTCATCCTACTTATTCTTGTCCGTTATTATATTTTATTTATCTTGTAAGATTATGATGGGCCCGTGTTTATTGTTTGTCGTCATTGCCATCACGTTCTAACAAGAATGAAAGTGCGAAAGTGACGTTTAGTACGATAAACGCGTAACCATCATAAGCGACCTATACTCTATAAATATAATCGCAGTGATTTACAAACCACACTTACATACAGTTATAGTGTATCTACTTTTCTAAAATCTACTCATGCTGTTTTTATGAAGAGAAAAACCTATAATATTAAAATATTGGTTAATATTTTGATATTTACCTTCACAGTATCAATACTCACTTAGAATGTTATAATATAATTACATAGGTATTTATGCACAAGTCACAGTTAATTTATTTTGTCACCATTTATTTGACGATAAAACAAAGATGAAGCATCAGAAAAATAGGTAGGTATAGTACTCTACGTAAAAGCGAAAAATGGTGTATCTTGTCTGTCTTTATTACCGACTATAAAAGCGAATAGTTTCGTTCTGAAATAGCTCACGGTAAAATAGTATCTACAAAATCTTACTTCTCTAAAATAGAGTTTTTAGATTGCAAGTTGGTTTTGCATTTCTACTGCTGGCAATATCAAATTTACACATAAATTTTCCTATCACATCCGTATCACGCACAATTAACTAGTACGAGTAATATTTTTAAAACGAGCTACATAGTCATTATGAATTCAAGCGCAATTTGGTAAAATGTCCGTCGCGGCACAGCAACAATTTTGGATCTTATTCCCCTGCGGCAAAAACTAATCAAAAAGTTTTGTGAGTCAACACAATATGAAGTAAAGTTAACCAACGCCAAAAAGCTTGTATTGAATGGTGTATAATCGACGTCCGAACGCATAGCATGCAGATTTCAAAAAATATTATAAAGCTCATTGACACACAGACGTGACACCTCGTAATTTCTCATTACGGTTGGTTGGTTAAGAGAATCCTCTAACACTCACTACGCGTGCCAATCTGTGCGTTAACAAGGTATTAATGGGGCAATTCTAAATAATGAGGTACCTTGAGGCTGGTGTTTTTTCTGGTTCTGAGACCGCCCATCCAGAGGTCGGCTAGTATGATTTGGGAGCATGGGTGGGCAAGTAGGGCGCGGTGGTTGGCGGCGACGGCGAGGCTCAAGCAGGTCTGTCCTGACCAGTTCTGGAGCTCACATGTGAGGAGTTGTTGGGCTTGATCATCGTCCTGGCGGTAGCAATAGTCCAGCAGCTCTAAAGCTGAAATATGAAGGCCGTTTTTATCAAATCAAGATTTTTGGTCAAGACTGGAGAATGTGCTGCTAGCTCTTGTGCAAATGTATCTTTGTAATTGATACATGTATTTTCGCTGCATGCGTTAACATGTTGGTTGTCCATAGAAATCTAGAATTTGCCGCCTCTTTCTTCTTTTTTCTGCCGGCGTGCTGGTTGGACTGAGTATACATATAATTATGTATACGTGTAACTGCTATACTGTACTAACTGAAGTTGGGTACTCTTTCAATGTGATTATCATTCGTTATAATGTCAATTAAGGGAACTGTAGGTCTAAGCTGTTAAACAAATGTTACATATATATTTACATGTCTGTAAATTACCGTTTGTTTCTTAATAAATAAATTAAAAAAAAAAACATGGCCTTTTACATAGGTACGTTATAAAGATGAAGCTATTGGTTGGAATGAGGATTTGTGGATTAATCTCTCAAAAATAGCTTACAGGTACCTACTTCCAGCCGTAGTGCTACAAAATATTTGTAGAAAATCGTCTGGTAATAATCTTTATGCTGTATTCTCGAAGCCGAACATAACATCACAATAACAAATACTTTATACAAATAAAAATCCTTGTTTTGATGTTTTAAAGTGATTATTGAGTAATTAAGCATCTAAGCTAATACTATTTACATTTTCGGAGCTTTTAATGGATTTTTTGTTAATTAAAAGTTTGAGCTGCCATCCAAATTGTTCGTAAAGTTTCTTAGATATCTCACTCCTTTGTTCTTCGGGCATCGTTTGGGTTCCATTAATTACGGCTTGTTGCTTTACAAGACTAGTTTACGTAAGATTTACCTCGAATATCTCAAATTGGTCTAGTGTTTTGCTAATTGTATTAAGAGTTTGGTAATGCCTTAATAAACGCTTTTACTTATTTTGATAGGCCTTTGTTTAACAGTGGAATACATTTAAAGTTAGACACGCTAGTTATCCAGTGAATAACCTTTTGCTCTATACAGGGTGAAATACAAAATAGTTTTTTTTTTTTTTTATACCACGTCGGTGGCAAACAAGCATACGGCCCGCCTGATGGAAAGCAGTCACCGTAGCCTATGGGCGCCTGCAACCTCAGGGTGTCACATGCGCGTTGCCGACCCAATAAAAATAACGTTGGCACAACAAAGTGGCTCCACTCCACCTGATCGTAAGTGAAAAGTAGAGCCCAAATCGCGGCGGCAACGAACAGGAGACAATCAGTAACCTGTTAGTTGCCACCGCCTTGCTGGCCCGCTAGATGCTGGTAAATACACCGGCTGACCCCGAAACACGGCAAACACGAAGGTAAGTCATTTCACGGGCGTTTACACCGAATGTACGGTGGTAGCCAACCAGGCGGGTACTAGTAAAAATACCCTACCACCGGCTGAGAAGCTGGCTACTCAGTATTTCCCTTAGTCGACTCCTACGACACCCACGGGAAGAGAGGGGCGGTGATTTTTGTATTCTTACTCCGTCACCGCACGGATAGAATAGTTAAGCCTGAATCCCGAATGTTGGCAATATTTTACACCTGTCATCTCGTTGTCCCATAGACACAGTCAAGGAATGGTTGACCGAAATCAATATCTTTGTATTGTCTTTACACAGTTGGCCTCAGTGATTCTTCATTCATATTTCTAAATAAGATATAATATAATATGCATTATCCTTTCATTCATCATTGCTCTCGTAATAAATAAAGTGCCATAGTAACAAAAGTAGCCTTTGAACATATTGCGAAAACACAAATCAAATTATTTATTAACCAAATATTTTGATTTGTACTTTTAATTTTTCTCCAGTAGTCACACTACTTAATACTATATAAATTATAAATATTAGATGTCATATACCAAAGACAAGTGCGAGTCGGACTCGCGCGCAAAGGGTTCCGTACCATTATCAATTTATTATTAAAAAAATACAGTTAAATCTACCTACCTCAAAAACTATAGGAGATAATTTAATCAAACCAAAAATCGTTGATAGAGTTTATTAATGTGCATAACATATATTTTTTTCAGAATTTTATATTGCGTAGTTTAAAAAATAGAGGGGGGGGGGACACATTTTTCAAACTTTGAGAGCTGATATCTCGAAAACGATTTGCTTAAATAAAAATGTGATGTATAAACCTTCATATCATTTTCAAAGACCTTTCTATTAATACCCCACACGCTTATGTAAAACTAAAAAAAAAATTCTATCCCTCAGTTACATGTATGGAGGGCCCCCACCCCAATGGTTTTTTTTTAAATTTAGTATCATAATCCTGTAGCGGTTCAGACAACACATATTCTCACCAAATTCCGTTACTGTAGCATTTATAGTTTTTGAGTAAATCGGCTGTGACAGACGGACAGACGGACAGACGGACATGACGAATCTATAAGGGTTCCGTTTTTGCCATTTTGGCTACGGAACCCTAAAAAACGACCAAGATCACCTATGTCCGAGGTGGGGATCGAACCCACGTACTCAGCTTTCGCGGCTGATGCCTGTACCCCTCGGCCACTCGGTCTTAGCAACCACCGGTCAAATTTCTCGGGTATATGCAATCCCTTACAAGGCTAGGCGCCTTTGACCATTCTCTAAGGGCAAGCACTAACTACATGCCTGCACCTCCTATTAGAATACTTTACAGTTTTCTAGAATAGCTAGAGAGAGATGGTGCTGCCATCTATTGAACATATTGCGAAAACACAAATCAAATTATATAATAACTAAATATTTTGATTTGTACTTTTAATTTTTCTCCAGTAGTCACACTACTTAATACTATATAAATTATAAATATTAGATGTCATATACCAAAGAAAAACGACCAAGATCACCTATGTCCGAGGTGGGGATCGAACCCACGTACTCAGCTTTCGCGGCTAATGCCTGTACCCCTCGGCCACTCGGTCTTAGCAACCACCGGTCAAATTTCTCGGGTATATGCAATCCCTTACAAGGCTAGGCGTCTTTGACCATTCTCTAAGGGCAAGCACTAACTACATGCCTGCACCTCCTATTAGAATACTTTACAGTTTTCTAGAATAGCTAGAGAGAGATGGTGCTGCCATCTATTGAACATATTGCGAAAACACAAATCAAATTATTTATTAACTAAATATTTTGATTTGTACTTTTAATTTTTCTCCAGTAGTCACACTACTTAATACTATATAAATTATAAATATTAGATGTCATATACCAAAGAAAAACGACCAAGATCACCTATGTCCGAGGTGGGGATCGAACCCACGTACTCAGCTTTCGCGGCTGATGCCTGTACCCCTCGGCCACTCGGTCTTAGCAACCACCGGTCAAATCTCTCGGGTATATGCAATCCCTTACAAGGCTAGGCGCCTTTGACCATTCTCTAAGGGCAAGCACTAACTACATGCCTGCACCTCCTATTAGAATACTTTACAGTTTTCTAGAATAGCTAGAGAGAGATGGTGCTGCCATCTATTGAACATATTGCGAAAACACAAATCAAATTATTTATTAACTAAATATTTTGATTTGTACTTTTAATTTTTCTCCAGTAGTCACACTACTTAATACTATATAAATTATAAATATTAGATGTCATATACCAAAGAAAAACGACCAAGATCACCTATGTCCGAGGTGGGGATCGAACCCACGTACTCAGCTTTCGCGGCTGATGCCTGTACCCCTCGGCCACTCGGTCTTAGCAACCACCGGTCAAATTTCTCGGGTATATGCAATCCCTTACAAGGCTAGGCGCCTTTGACCATTCTCTAAGGGCAAGCACTAACTACATGCCTGCACCTCCTATTAGAATACTTTACAGTTTTCTAGAATAGCTAGAGAGAGATGGTGCTGCCATCTATTGAACATATTGCGAAAACACAAATCAAATTATTTATTAACTAAATATTTTGATTTGTACTTTTAATTTTTCTCCAGTAGTCACACTACTTAATACTATATAAATTATAAATATTAGATGTCATATACCAAAGAAAAACGACCAAGATTACCTATGTCCGAGGTGGGGATCGAACCCACGTACTCAGCTTTCGCGGCTGATGCCTGTACCCCTCGGCCACTCGGTCTTAGCAACCACCGGTCAAATTTCTCGGGTATATGCAATCCCTTACAAGGCTAGGCGCCTTTGACCATTCTCTAAGGGCAAGCACTAACTACATGCCTGCACCTCCTATTAGAATACTTTACAGTTTTCTAGAATAGCTAGAGAGAGATGGTGCTGCCATCTATTGAACATATTGCGAAAACACAAATCAAATTATTTATTAACTAAATATTTTGATTTGTACTTTTAATTTTTCTCCAGTAGTCACACTACTTAATACTATATAAATTATAAATATTAGATGTCATATACCAAAGAAAAACGACCAAGATCACCTATGTCCGAGGTGGGGATCGAACCCACGTACTCAGCTTTCGCGGCTGATGCCTGTACCCCTCGGCTACTCGGTCTTAGCAACCACCGGTCAAATTTCTCGGGTATATGCAATCCCTTACAAGGCTAGGCGCCTTTGACCATTCTCTAAGGGCAAGCACTAACTACATGCCTGCAATATGTTCAATAGATGGCAGCACCATCTCTCTCTAGCTATTCTAGAAAACTGTAAAGTATTCTAATAGGAGGTGCAGGCATGTAGTTAGTGCTTGCCCTTAGAGAATGGTCAAAGGCGCCTAGCCTTGTAAGGGATTGCATATACCCGAGAAATTTGACCGGTGGTTGCTAAGACCGAGTGGCCGAGGGGTACAGGCATCAGCCGCGAAAGCTGAGTACGTGGGTTCGATCCCCACCTCGGACATAGGTGATCTTGGTCGTTTTTCTTTGGTATATGACATCTAATATTTATAATTTATATAGTATTAAGTAGTGTGACTACTGGAGAAAAATTAAAAGTACAAATCAAAATATTTAGTTAATAAATAATTTGATTTGTGTTTTCGCAATATGTTCAATAGATGGCAGCACCATCTCTCTCTAGCTATTCTAGAAAACTGTAAAGTATTCTAATAGGAGGTGCAGGCATGTAGTTAGTGCTTGCCCTTAGAGAATGGTCAAAGGCGCCTAGCCTTGTAAGGGATTGCATATACCCGAGAAATTTGACCGGTGGTTGCTAAGACCGAGTGGCCGAGGGGTACAGGCATCAGCCGCGAAAGCTGAGTACGTGGGTTCGATCCCCACCTCGGACATAGGTGATCTTGGTCGTTTTTCTTTGGTATATGACATCTAATATTTATAATTTATATAGTATTAAGTAGTGTGACTACTGGAGAAAAATTAAAAGTACAAATCAAAATATTTAGTTAATAAATAATTTGATTTGTGTTTTCGCAATATGTTCAATAGATGGCAGCACCATCTCTCTCTAGCTATTCTAGAAAACTGTAAAGTATTCTAATAGGAGGTGCAGGCATGTAGTTAGTGCTTGCCCTTAGAGAATGGTCAAAGGCGCCTAGCCTTGTAAGGGATTGCATATACCCGAGAAATTTGACCGGTGGTTGCTAAGACCGAGTGGCCGAGGGGTACAGGCATCAGCCGCGAAAGCTGAGTACGTGGGTTCGATCCCCACCTCGGACATAGGTGATCTTGGTCGTTTTTCTTTGGTATATGACATCTAATATTTATAATTTATATAGTATTAAGTAGTGTGACTACTGGAGAAAAATTAAAAGTACAAATCAAAATATTTAGTTAATAAATAATTTGATTTGTGTTTTCGCAATATGTTCAATAGATGGCAGCACCATCTCTCTCTAGCTATTCTAGAAAACTGTAAAGTATTCTAATAGGAGGTGCAGGCATGTAGTTAGTGCTTGCCTTTAGAGAATGGTCAAAGGCGCCTAGCCTTGTAAGGGATTGCATATACCCGAGAA
>JALPQI010026209.1:0-2500 GCA_025490895.1 Thaumatotibia leucotreta | reverse complement strand
TTGCTAGCGTGCGCGCGCTCACTTTTTCGTGTGTGTGTGTTTGTATGTGTGTGCGTGTGTTTTGCACACACCACACACCCACAAAATTGCGCGCGCGCACACACTTGCAAATATTTCAGAGAGAAACGCGAACACAAACACATAGCATACTTATATTTTTTGTCTTTACAAAAATATGCGATGTTATGTGCTAGTGTTTAAACGCGCCCATATCGAACGTTCTTCCGCGAACCAGACAAAATATCTCACGACACATCCCAAAATAGGGAAGTTTAGATTCTTTTAACATATAGTCGTTTCGATATTTCGCTCGCCCGGCTATGGAGAGCTTGTTCGATTACCCTCAACCGTACAGATTTTAAGCTTACATCCATAATAAGCCTGAAATCTGTCTTCTCATTGACGGGTTATAAAAAAAAAATAGAGTAAAAAAAATTTTTTATACCTGTATGATGTGCGCTGACATCTGACAGTAGTATACATACAATCGTAATTGTATCACGCTCAAAGTAAAAAACAATTCAAACTTGCCTTAATATCGAATGCACAGTCAAATCGAGATTGAAATCTCGGTATTTGCCGTGACGACGACACATTCAGCAAGTCGATGTTTCTCTCCTTAACAGCGTGCGCAGAAGATTATACGTATTATTTTATCCCGTCTGTCACGTTTTAGACTGCCACACTAGCAGCAGTCTCACGTGTAAACTGGGAACAAAGTGCAAATAAATAACAGACTACTGATGTGATGATGGTGTGCGAGATGAAACCGAATAATTTCAAAATCGCTCCGCAATCATCAACATCAAATCAGTCTTATATGTAACCCCTACGACGCGCATGCGCAATACCGCTACAATGTTTCCACTCGTCGCCGCCGTCGCCTTTATCATCTCCGCCGTTCCGGCGGGGCTCCGTGTGGCAATCACAATGTACTTGTATGTACTCACGCACGTCTAAATTCCAAGAACCGCGCGCGCCTATCTATATATGTATAGATATACATTTATACATATATCAATTGGCGCAGTCGGTCGGATCAAACTGAACCGTTTTTACGTTTTGTGGCTGCGATGGAGAATTTGTAGGTATTTATCGTCAAATATACCTAAACTTTACTTAACTATACTAACGATTAGAAAAAAAAAAAGTGTTCTCGAGGACAAGCACACTGGTCAGGATGGCCGAATCGGAGACGGGTATTCAATTCAACGCCATCTATTGAATTATTAGTAAGATTAATTTTGTCAGTATGGCCGTCTCGGAGATGGATATTCAATTCAACGCCATCTATTGTATTACATCGTGAGACTAGTTTTGTCATAAGTAATTGAAATATACTATTTAGCGCCATCTACATTACATTAATAAGATTAGTTTTTTATTTGTTTTGAACATTGTAACATATGAGATTACGCAAACAAACAAACAAATCTCAAATATATTGACGTCGGGAAGTCGGGAGAGGAGCCATATAGGTGTATATATATAGTACTGTATGGTATTATAGTTACCATGTTTGTAGATAGATGGCCCTGGCCCATCAAGGAAACCGGCGCGTAAATAACATACCGAAAAAAAGTTGATATACCCATATACTATATATATATATATATATATATTCTCCTATATACCTGCGGCCTGCCTGCATATTGTACTCGCGCGTTCTATAGTAGTAGTATTTCTTAACGTAAGTAGGTAGAGAGGTATGTATTATTAGAAATACTAGAAATCTGCAATTTGGTACATTAATAATGCCGACAAAGTGACTGATCCAAAAAATAAAATAAATAAATAAATAAATATCTCGGGACATGTTACACAAATCGACCTAGTCCCACGGTAAGCTCAATTAAGGCTTGTGATGTGGGTACCAGACGACGATATATATAATACATAGATACTTATATACATAGACAGCCAAGGACCAAGGAACAAACATTTGTGATAAATAAATAAACAAAGAATGCCCTCGCCGGGATTCGAACCCGGAACCTCCAGCTTCGTAGGCAGGGTCACTACCAACTAGGCTACGGAGGCTGACAAAAATGTGAGAACAATCACGAATAGTGGCCTTATAGAATAGGGTACTTTAAAATAAAACTAACAACGAACATACATAATCGGGCCCAGCTGTTTTCGAATGACTATATATACGGAACCCTATACTGAGCATGTCCCGACATGCCCTTGGCCGGTTTTCTACTTATTTAAAAAATATGCATTTCATAGTAATATATTATAAGGTGTGTATATAATCAATCATAGCTATGACATAATAGTAACAGCTAGTATTCGGAGTTTCATTTAGTGTTAGTTCGACTTCGGACCTCGAATGGGGGGACGGGGATAGCGATAGGTGCAACCTGGTCTCTCGACCAATGGCGTGTTTTCATATTTCGTCCTGTCGGCCGACCAAAATTTCGGCAGTGGGGATTAAATATAATATTATCTACCTATTTATCTATCTACACCACCCACTGAAAACCTTGAACGGGGT
>JALPQI010026207.1:0-16390 GCA_025490895.1 Thaumatotibia leucotreta | reverse complement strand
CGTTGTCAAATCCATATTAATCCTACATTCATGATCCGTAGCGATTGTCAATTTATCTAGGCACTGTGGAGTGTACTTACTGGCTGTGCAAATGGCGACCAGGGTCTGCATGGAGTCGAAGAAGAAGAACATAATGAGCAGCGCCACGGACGAGCCCAGCGGGAAGCAGAGCGCCTGCATGGTGTTCAGGGTCTGTACGTCTGTAGAATAACAACATTTTCCTCAAACTTGCACTGTAAGCATCTATTTATTTCAAGATATTTCATACTTCAAATTGGATCCGGCAGTACTAGGTGAATCAAATTGAAAAAATAAATTTACTTTATTTTAATAAAGTACGGTCGAGGAATTTAATTTCCTACCCATTTATAGCTATAATATGACACTACCCTACCCATAGTAGCTATAACATGACAGTCCTAGCAGCTTTCATATTGATTGTCACTGTGACAAGGTACGAAATGGGTAGGAAACTAAATTCCTCGACTGTACTATAATATCATAAGTCAATGCCCCCTTCCTGAAGAAAATTCTGGATAAATGCCTGTGGTGACTGGACTTCATATGTAATGGAGTTCCGTAACTACTTAGCAGTCCTAGGACTGCAAAGTACCGGAAGTAACCTTCTTTTGACAAGTAAAATACGGAACATCTTGGAATGACACCGTAAAAAAAATTAACTAATGTCAATGTCACCGGGTAAAAGAATTTCAGAATACATGGGGTAGTTACAAATGTATTGTTACTGCAATCACCACTCATCACGTCACGAGGCGCAAATTACAATCAAATAGCTGGTAAAAGCTAGTAGTTTTACACAAAAGTTCCCAGTGGGTCGAAGTGTATCCGTAAGGGCCCCTCCAATAAGATAGTACATAAACTGCTATATCACATACAACATATTCCATACCTACGCTAGTTACACAAGATGTATGATATTTACGACTAAACCATTTACTGAAAACCCGAAGAGTACCCTAGAAACGTTTGTAGGCATCACTGATATCATAACTTATTAGGCAAGCAGCGATGCTGGGAACCTCACTTATTTTATTATTATAGTTGATAACAACTTACTGCCGTACACTATCAGCAGCATTGAGATCAGGCACGCTGACACTCTGACAACTTACTGCTGTTGGCCTGGCTTGGCGGCGGCTTGGTGCCCCCCAGGAGTGACGCCTCTCGCTCCATGTTCAGCGAGCGGAAGCTGCCGTACACTATCAGCAGCATTGAGATCAGGCACGCTGACACTCTGACAACTTACTGCTGTTGGCCTGGCTGGGCGGCGGCTTGGTGCCCCCCAGGAGTGACGCCTCTCGCTCCATGTTCAGCGAGCGGAAGCTGCCGTACACTATCAGCAGCATTGAGATCAGGCACGCTGACACTCTGACAACTTACTGCTGTTGGCCTGGCTGGGCGGCGGCTTGGTGCCCCCCAGGAGTGACGCCTCTCGCTCCATGTTCAGCGAGCGGAAGCTGCCGTACACTATCAGCAGCATTGAGATCACGCACGCTGACACTCTGACAACTTACTGCTGTTGGCCTGGCTGGGCGGCGGCTTGGTGCCCCCCAGGAGTGACGCCTCTCGCTCCATGTTCAGCGAGCAGAAGCTGCTGTACACTATCAGCAGCATTGAGATCAGGCACGCTGACACTCTGACAACTTACTGCTGTTGGCCTGGCTTGGCGGCGGCTTGGTGCCCCCCAGGAGTGACGCCTCTCGCTCCATGTTCAGCGAGCGGAAGCTGCCGTACACTATCAGCAGCATTGAGATCAGGCACGCTGACACTCTGACAACTTACTGCTGTTGGCCTGGCTGGGCGGAGGCTTGGTGCCCCCCAGGAGTGACGCCTCTCGCTCGCGCTCGGCGCGCTCCCTCGCCTCTCGCTCCATGTTCAGCGAGCGGAAGCTGCCGTACACTATCAGCAGCATTGAGATCAGGCACGCTGACACTCTGACAACTTACTGCTGTTGGCCTGGCTTGGCGGCCGCTTGGTGTCCCCCAGGAGTGACGCCTCTCGCTCCATGTTCAGCTAGCAGAAGCTGCCGTACACTATCAGCAGCATGGAGATCAGGCACGCTGACACTCTGACAACTTACTGCTGTTGGCCTGGCTGGGCGGCGGCTTGGTGCCCCCCAGGAGTGACGCCTCTCGCTCCATGTTCAGCGAGCAGAAGCTGCTGTACACTATCAGCAGCATTGAGATCAGGCACGCTGACACTCTGACAACTTACTGCTGTTGGCCTGGCTTGGCGGCGGCTTGGTGCCCCCCAGGAGTGACGCCTCTCGCTCCATGTTCAGCGAGCGGAAGCTGCCGTACACTATCAGCAGCATTGAGATCAGGCACGCTGACACTCTGACAACTTACTGCTGTTGGCCTGGCTGGGCGGAGGCTTGGTGCCCCCCAGGAGTGACGCCTCTCGCTCGCGCTCGGCGCGCTCCCTCGCCTCTCGCTCCATGTTCAGCGAGCGGAAGCTGCCGTACACTATCAGCAGCATTGAGATCAGGCACGCTGACACTCTGACAACTTACTGCTGTTGGCCTGGCTTGGCGGCCGCTTGGTGTACCCCAGGAGTGACGCCTCTCGCTCCATGTTCAGCTAGCAGAAGCTGCCGTACACTATCAGCAGCATGGAGATCAGGCACGCTGACACTCTGACAACTTACTGCTGTTGGCCTGGCTGGGCGGCGGCTTGGTGCCCCCCAGGAGTGACGCCTCTCGCTCGCGCTCGGCGCGCTCCCTCGCCTCTCGCTCCATGTTCAGCGAGCGGAAGCTGCCGTACACTATTAGCAGCATTGAGATCAGGCACGCTGACACTCTGTAAAAAAAACCGAAGATAAAGAGTCGAGCAACCACTCAGATTCATCAAACATGATTCCCACCGAACGGGCGGAATCTGAAGTAATTTCTTATTGACGCAAGTCGCAAGACGATCGGCTCCTGATCGGTAGGAAGGGAAGGATACATAAAGGCCATTGGGTATTTTCTAAGATCGAATATTCAATAGATTAAAGGTTGTAAATTTTGGGATTGCTTTGACGACATTACATCATTAAAGTTAAAAGTATCGCAGATTGTGTAGCTGCATGAAGGCAATGCATGTGCAATTTTAAGGTGCTTTATATTTTGCGTATACCATAATGTTAGACAATCTAATTTCCTTTAGAGTAAATTCCACTGATCCAAGTAAATCCATTTAATTTAACGTATTGGTAAATCTCAAGGTCAGCAGTATTTATTTTGGAACAAATACTGCTACATACCTATTGTTTACCTCAATATACATAAATCATTAATAACGATAATCACGTGTGAATGTAGTCGGGTTTAGTTCAATACAAGACACTCTCACGCGCATAATTACACTTTCCTTAATGCCTTTTTAAGTACGACGTCAACAGTTCAACACTGTCAACTTCTCGAAGAAATGCATAATAGGTAAACGAAGTAAATTAAGCAAGGTAGCTTCGCCTCGTTTAAAAGTGCTTTACATTACGAGCGTATTCGAGATGACTGTGCTTGTGTTATACTAATATTTAAGCGCAATGTATAATACAACTAGGTAAGGTTTATAACTGTGTAGGTCTCCGTTGGATATTCGGGAAATTTGAGGAAGAAATTTTAGAAATGCATTTTGAAACGGGCTTTTTCTTGTAATTATTTTCATAGAGAAATGAAAGCCGCTTGGAATAGATATACATACGTAGATTTATCAAAGTTTGCTGACGATGACGTCACAAAAAGCCTCCTTCCTTTTTGAAGTCACTAAGCAATACAAATTTAAATAAATAATTTACAAAACCAATTTTTCTGATATGACCTTCTAAGCCTGTGATTATGATATTATAGTTTAAATAACTTGTGATCAAGCTGTGCTGTATTTACGTCACGCCATTCATTACACTATAAATCTATTAACCTTCTTTACGCAACGTCAAGTACCTAATCGGTCCATAACAATTTAGACGGCAGTTAGTTCACAATAAAATGAGGTAATCTTCGATACGGTACCACAGGAAACATTATTTACGTAACCGTTCCATACAATTTCCGCGACTTATGCAAATCGTATAATGTTCAGGGTGCGAGAAAAAGGTAATTTTAAACAACGATCTTTTGATGCAATTAGCTACTTTCCTGTGGCAATGTGACATGCTTGTATGACACCAGAAAAACACTCAGCTGGAAAAGCTAAAACATGAAGTTAACTTGTATACATCTGGACAGGAATATAAATAACTAGCTTTAAAAGAAAACTTTTGCTTCGTGTTAATTTTTCAAAATGTGAAATTTTAGGGCATTTGTCATATGAACATTTTCGATAGGCATGGGTCTGGTCTCGTCTGGTAGCTGTCTCGAACTGATCGTGATCAATGAAGAAAATCCTCATTATTAGTAAGATTTAAAACGGGGTATTTACTATGTCAATTTGATGGACAGAGTGAAGTTACTCCGTCAAGATGGCATTTGTAACAGCGCCAAAATGTGATTAACTCAAATTTAGTCACAATATAAAGGGTGTCCCAAAAATAACGCAAGATTTGAAATCGATGAAAAGTACTTATTTCTTGTTTGACTTTCTTATTTCTTGTTTTAATCATAACCACTTGAACGTCCACCCCGCGCGACCATATTCCGGTCAACTGTCCGGGTTTTTTTAGCGACGTACGCCCCGCGCTGCGCAGTCACAAGATTTTACAAAAACGTTTATATTTTCTAAACTAACCTTAAGTAGTTTAGAAAATATAAACGTAATAATAAAAAAAATCAGGAGTATAAATGAAAATACAATTATTAAAATACAATGATAGTCATTGTAAAATACCTAATGATTTTGACTATAATCAAGGTTAAACTTAAGACATCGGTAAAAAAATAAGAAAGATAACCTTCATATTTTAAACTCACTTGACAGGTATCACACTGTCAAAAACTTAAGATGATACACATTATCGTATAGAGCACACGTTCCTGATCATTTTTATGTATAATAACCCCAAAAATATGTAAATTAACGTGAAATACTTACGACATAACTAGGAGTCCTTAGCAAACACTCAGGCAGTTTGACCCAACACTGACAAATTATAATTTTTTATCGACTGAGTAACGAGCGTACACTGCCATATATATTTTTTAGCGCAAACTAGTTTATTAGGCTACGTTGTTGCAACAAGGGAATTAGGAAATAATGCCTCTATATTTCGCTACATGCCGCTATAATCAACTGTGTCTCCTTCGACTTCATGGGATAGTATAGTATCCACGAACAGTCTACTGCCTTTTTTGTTTGGATACTATGCTATCATCGGACGTTCAAGTGGATAAAGTACAAAGAATAGGGTTTAGTATGGTAAAGAATGCTCAGAAATTACTTCGAAGGCTTTGCTGTAACATAACACTCTTTTGTTAAATTTTTCTATGAAATTAGCATAAATATGGGTGAATTTCGTTGCTGCAGTGTGAAATCCCCTTCTTCAAACCATGGGCGATTGAGAGCTTGCTGACTTAGATCTTTGGCTATAAATAACCCCATAAAAAATAAACAATTTTATGTTAAATCGCAATATTCGGGATTCACTGAAATGAACGAAAAACGGTCAGAAAATGGGGTCAAAACCGTTTTTCTTCAAGGAGACCAGGGCTGCTGGAGGATTTGCAATTATAATACTTAATCCTATTCTGTTTACTTTGTGTGTAGGGTTTGCAATTCGAATATTCGAGTATTCGAATTATTCGCCTTAAATACTATTCGAATTTGACATTAGTCATTATTCGAATAAAACGAATATTTCGAATAGTGAAAAACTGTTTGAAAATAATTATTTTTTGCGCAGAATTACAATAAAATCCCAATATTAACATTAACATCGATGTAAAAATTGATTACAATGACTAAACAAAGTTAAATTCAATGAAATCAATTGAAATATTCGTTATTTATTGGATTTACTTTTTAAAGGTGATAGCTTTAATGTTCAAATGCATTTACTGCAAGCAAAGTTCTGATAGATTCCTAAAAAGTTAACAAATAAACACCAGGTACAGAGAGTTTAGGATAAGTAAAGAGCATATAATAAATATTATATGTTATAAATATCAATATGAAGCCATAATGGCCACAATATCTACCGAATGTAATAAGTGGGAGAAATGGCGATTCTAAAATTATACGAATATATGATACTATTTGATTTATCGTATACCTTGCCAAAGTAAATATTTTCAAAACTAAATCCATACCATAGGTATTGTAAATTAGTATTAATATAGCGACCCTGATCACTTGTTTCGTAATTAGTATGAACTGTAATACCCTAAAAGCTCGGTCATATGTTTGTGTCTTGATTCAGAAATTATGATAAAATATCAGTAGATACTCAAATAAAACTAAATTGACTCATTATAAAACGGGACAGTTTTTGTTCCCTGATCTCTTGAATAAAGTTTAACTAACTGCTCGAGTCAATTAAGCAGCTTTTTTATAAATAAAATGTTTGATAAATTAAATTACTTATGACCAATATTTTTTACTATTACGCTACATGTATTAATTATTAAATATGCCAATCTTATTCAACCTAAGTTTTAATTTCATTTTTATTTTAGATTGAAAACCCTCTTGCTTGGTTGTTAATGGTTTTTTTTCATGCAACGTTTTAGAATATTTATTCATAACGAATTATTTTTGACCTTGGATCTACTTCGATTTATAAATGTATACATACATGTCAGATCAATGGATATTGGATAATATGATTAAAGATATCAAGTATCTGATATTTAAATCCATACGAAAAACAATTTTTAACTGCTTACATTGAATCTAGAGTTCTAGACCAGCTAGAATGCTATGGACCGTACCTAGCTCTTAGGTAGGTACCATAAGTCTGTTTTTGGATATTGCACTTTCATTTTACGTCATATATTTTGCAATTAGACGCTATGGAAACATGAATTAGTAATTTTTACAATAATATTCGTTTTATTCGAAAAATTCGAATATTCGAATACTGGAAATCGAAGTATTCGTATTATTCGAATACTAAAATTTGACGAATATTGCAAACCCTATTTGTGTGTCAGGAAAAAAAATTGGAATTGGTCGAAAAAAGTATGCTTTTTCATTACCTTTAAATCTTGCGTTATTTTTGGGACACCCTATACTACGTGGTCACGTGGCAGTGGTTCTTGACTCGGTTGACCTGTGCACTCGCAGTTTAAGACTCAGGTGCAATTAAAGGCAATTTGCCGAATTATGCTAGTTGTAGAGGCACACTTGAAGCAATAACAATACCATAACATAACAGATCTTACTCGTAACAACATTTTTGTGAAATAGATAAAACATTTTTAAGACACTTTCGCCGTTTTTATGTGCGTTACGTGTGCCTAAGAGAATAAGATAAGAATTTGGTTAATGTGGGCATATATATATGTAGTTGCTTTAACGGCCGCACATTTAATAATTATCTAATTATGAACACTTAGTTAGATATGGGTAATTTAGTAGGTAAAAAACTAGTAAGTCACTGATGTATTGGAGCAAGTGTGATGGACTAATATAACGTATCGAGTACGATAACGTAAACGTTACTTCCCAACTCGTAGTAAGCGCACAGGTACAGTGGCGTTCAGAATTGCATGGACGATTTATTAATGAATTTCATTAAGGTACCTTACCTTCTCACCGTGTTAAAAACTATCGCACGCTATGACGTCAAGTATTCTTTGGCGAGTTGAATTTGAGAGATGGAAAAATAAATTTCCAAATATTTGGTTGGCAAATTCGTATCGGCTCTCTCCCATATCTTAACACAGGTATTAGCACCATCGAGTCACGACTCATAAACGATAATTTTAAGCCTAATATTTGCGAAATAGATTTATGTAAGCGATATTACATTGAAACTCGATATCAACACAATGTGTCTTTTTTACTTTCCACCCGGATGGGACCGTGACCGCAGTTTTTTCCACATCAGAAACCATTCCTACTGAAGCCGTATAAAAGTTACTTAATTTGTTTTTGTGTGTTTATTTTTTACGAAAAAGGCGGATAGGACTGGTTGTGATTCTGATTAGGTATGATTAAATAAGATTTATATTAGTTTTTCGTTATGCGAGATATCAATTGGCGTCATCACATAAAGTCACCGTCAACATTTTCGTCGTTTACATTGTTGGGAACTTGGACAGCGATTTTAAGCCACATTTTGACGCGAGAGGAAAAGCTTTCAAAAGGTGAACAAAACTACGAGGGGCCTTTCCTGTCGGCCTGGAGCCTATTTCTCGAATGCTTGTAACTTGTAATACAAGCGGAAGTCCTTATCTAATTTATGGTGCTAAAAAGAGACTTCCGTCTTACAAGTACAAGTTCTGTATTACAAGTTACAAGCTTTTGAGAATCGGGCGTAAGTTCTCCAGAATGTATACAAAAATTTAAAAATATAACAATGTTAAAGATTTCTATTGCAGAATCAGCAATCAACAATTATTACCTAAAAAGTCTGTCATAAAATCAGCCATTAGGATGTTTCTCATCAATTTTTTCACGGAGCCCGACTCCACAATGGTAATTACACGACTCACTAAGTGTAACGGTGTACAACAAGTCGACACTCGTGTTAGCTTGAGTCATTGCCCGTGACACCTAGTTATTAGGTGCACTGGTGTTTTATTAGGTAGGTACCTAGAATTTGACACAATATTTCGTAAAACCTTGTCTTCAAAATCAAATTAGTAGCACGAGCTCGTTCGCTTACAGGTACTTTAGAGTCAGGTCTTCGCTACTCATGAACCAATTAGTCTCAAAGCTGATTGGTTCTGCGGTTAAGTGACCTACCTATTAGTAATAGTCACTCGTTAATTTTAAGTCGGAAGCCTCGGCAACTTCGTTCTAAATTTGATTCTAGTGAAAATCTGAGCATAAACATGATTCTTTTGCAATAAACCCCAAAATCAATCTCGTGACAGGAACTACAGAACTAACCAAATTAAAATGAATAAATAGGCGATTCTGCAATGAATCAATCACTTTTAAACCGAGGAAATTGTCTAAAAAGGCATTGTCTGCTGATTTTCACGTTGCAATTTCCTTGCACAACTTTCCATTCAATGTGGAGCCCCTATTACGGACGCGGCTCCACTAAGGCGGAGACGAGAGCAGACCAGTAAAAAGAGATGTGGATTTCAACTAATATGTATGACTGTCGATTCCTATGTATATGAATCCTCTCCACAACGTAAATCTACGCTTGACTGTTTCCATTGAAGCGGAGCGGACACGACCCCGTCTCCGCTATGCGTGTCTCCTTACTGGCACAGCCTTAAAAATGTAGTTGCTCTCGAACAAACCCTACTTCTATTTAATTAGGTAGTAGCGTGAGCATGCGGGCACTTTTTGTGATTAATGTTATGTTGACAAACAAGAGTTATTACATTACACAGATATTTATAAAGGCGCATCTTTCTCAACTGTAGCCCGCATCAATTAGAAGCATTTATACATACCTACAACTCATAAAAGAGTTTAAGTGAAAACAATTTCAGAAAAAGAATGCTCATGCGGCCCTTAAAATAAAAACTTCAAATTGTGGACAAGTTACTTACTAAATAATTTAAAATTAACTACCTATATAAAATATGTGGTGTAGATAATATATAATTTCGCATCTTTTTCATTAGGTACAAACGCCTTGGCAATGATTTGAATGTGTGTATGCCATGCCACAGCAGTACCTAATCACTAGCGTCTCGAGTAACTCTAGATCGCTTGCACTAATATGCGAATGCAAGCGGAATTCAAAGTAAAGTATACGTAACGACCACGAAAGATTTAAAAAATGTGACAGCATTATTCTTATCTGAGCTAAATTTACCGTTGGCTTGACAGTTCTGTTTATTTTATATGTTGTCAAACATTTCTAATTCCGTACAACTGTTTACGTTTTTATGCGTTACAAAAATGTGGCCCAAAAATATTATTAGCTGGAACTGGAAGTACCTCTATGTGTCTGTCTGTTACGCGGTCGCGCCTAAACGAATAAAACAATTTTATAAATAAAAATATGGACATTTAAGTTCCGAGGCAGGACAATAGTTTTAATAACGAAAAACTGCATTGTTCCCCGGTAAAATGCGACGTCATTTGGCAATTTAAGGTACCTATCTCTAATCTCTACGTCTAATTGATGTTATCAATTTATTTCATCTTCGTTTTCACTGACCTTTTCAAGATAGTTTCTAATTGTGTTATCCACTGTAGCGTGTCTAGGTTCGTTAATAACATCCCATTAATTAAATAATCCGTAATGATAGGTAATCGGCTAGCAGCATCGATCGCTTATAGGTATGCGCTAGTACTAGTGCCTATACTGTGTTATATTCACTTGTACAATTTTCATCATTTAATTTTTGTCTATATTATACTTTGTTGCATTTTTCGGTACATAATGTAATCATCATTAACATCATCGTCATAATGTCCACTGCTGAACAAAGGCCTGCCCCAAATTGGTAGGGAAGGGAATATGCCAGCCATATTATCACTTGGCAGCAGGACAGCCGGAATCGCAGTGTAGATACTACACCCAGGAGCTTGATGCTGCCGTGGTGCGTCTGTTTTCTGTTTAAGGACATACCCCCGTATGGTATAACGGATTATACTTTGACACCAATCGTATCATCCTCGCTTAATGTTAAGCAAGCAATAGAATACTAGTGAGTGAAGTTAAAATATGCAGAGGATTAAAAACTAGCTTATTTCGTTTTATATTGCAGTTAATATTACTGCGATCCTGTCGGTTCGTGCCGGGCACAGCGTGCAGGATTATTTAGTGTCGACGACCGACGGTTGATTTTTCATGGTCTTGGTATCTGACGAAGTAGCTTCCGACTACTCTTACCTTTACAATGATAAGGCTGAATGTTCGTGGAAATAGAATACCCCTTAACGGGACTATTCCATGTGTTTAATGTCGCTCAAACACAAAACCAGGTGGCAAAAGCCGTGATTGTGGACGGGAGGATTGACACCATTTCACGCTTTATAATTTCGATCATAATCACGGGCAAGAACCGTTCGTTTGTCAGAGCTGTTGTCAACGAAACAATCCTAATGTGCAACGTAACTGTTCAGTTGGACATTGGTATGGTGACGCTGATGTTTAACCTTTTGAAAGCTAAGCCTTAAATAAACTGATGTCACACTATCGCATATTCATCACTATTCTTAACCTATAGATTTCCACTGCTGGACAAAGGCCTCCTCCAGCAGTGCAAATCTTAGGTTGTTGCCATAAAATCGCCACACTTTGCCGGGGGGTTTGCGATCGCAGTCAGTACACCGTATTTTAAAGAATACTGCTGCCCATCCAGTCATCCGCGCGTGGTCTTAGACGCGGTTTAAGGACATACCTACAAGAGTCTCTTGGACCTTATATCTTGCGATATTCGCTTTCATCAATAAAGGGAATTTGAACTTTAAGTAAATCCAAAGTCCGTACTATATTTGCGAAGTTGGCTGTAAGCGTTGCTGGCGCTGCCGCCTATGAATCTATGATACAATTTTCCATTCGTGTATTTAATGGCTGTCAAAAGTTTCAAGTTTCGTTTCACCTGTATGGCTTACGAAGCTCTGACCAACATATCCACGAAATAACAGAAAAACAGTGCAAGTGGCAAGTATTGCTTCAGATTTCAGATTGAGAGTATCAACTGCAGACGAGTACGTAGACCAATGTCTACGTACTCGTCTGCAAATCCAAAAAAACTCCAATGAGTTTGACGAAGTTAAGAAGCTAAACAAGTGAACATTTCGATCGTCAGTTTCCATATGTACCTATAGATACGTAGTTACACATATCTGTGAGTGTCGTGGGCGATAACTATACCTACTTATCGATCTATATCGTGTGGTTAAACCCAGTTGAATTGAGATTAAAAGTAATTCCGGCCCTATACCGTGCTACCAGCGTAATCGCGCATGACGTTACCCGTAAACGGTGGCGTTTACGCCATTGGCCGATTCTTCAATCTGCAAACGCTCTAAAAATTTCGGCGAAACGTTACGTTGTTTTAAATGAAGCTAAGGGGAAAGTTTTATAGCTTTTATCGGTTCCCCTGCTGACATCCGACGTCAGTCACGATGTGGTGCAAGCAGGGATCGGAACCGGTTTTTTAGAAAAACCTCGAAATAGCTCAATAATTTAAAATGTTTTACATTCTTTATGTAGTATTCAACATTTTATGTAACAATTAACATCATATTTTTGAATTATACCATTAACAAAAAAAATATAAACCGAAGAACGAAAAAGAACGGAATTCGAACGGTTCTTTTGTATGGAGAAAAAACCGTTATCCGATCCCTGGGTGCAAGTACCTATTGGCGTTTACTTTTCATCACACTCCGCTCGTAAACGTATCTTATGGGTTTTGTTGCCAAATTTATAGCTTAAGGCTCAACATTTACACCTATGCGTATCTACAATAGACAATAAATTAGTTACTAGGTACTCAAAAACGTTCCACAAAAAACGTGAATACATTTGTATTAAAAAATGTATACAAGTCTGGAAATGAATTATCACATTTTAATCTGAGTAGTGGAGCAGGAGTGAACAGGGTACTAGAGATGATCACGCTGCGTAACTTTCACTATGGAGACAACCAAGAAAACGCGAAAATCTTCAAATTATGAAATTATGCGTTAATTGAGCCTTAACCCCTGGAACGCCGCTGTCATAAATTTGCTTGTTGATTAATTATTTTATATTACAGTCCACATGGCTTGTGACTAGGGCTGCCAACCGTCCCACTATATGCGGGACGTCCCGTTTCTGGTGACTCAAAGTATGGGCCACGCAAAGGTTTCGCGCGGGACGCCGATTGTCCCGTTTTTCAAGGAACACTAAACAATAATAATATCAAAAGTACTGAGCTTAATATTCGGCAATAATTACAGAAAATAGTTCCTTATGTATATAGTTTACTTTACAGAAAAATCTGAAAAAGTGTACCTATAGTATTTTTTTACATTTACTGCTACGGAACCTTTTGTACGCGAGTCCGACTAGCACTTGTTCGGTTTTTATCACTTGATACACTTTTTCATGCATTCGCATGCATGCGTTCCGCATTTTATAGCCATGTCCCACAATTCATTCGCAAATGTACCGCATATTTGTGAACTATGGTTGGCAGCCCTACTTGTGACAGATCTGTCACTAGGCACTCCAGGGGTTAATTGAGTTAAGTAGCACTCATAATTAAAAGTTTTTCGTGATTTATTGGTTGTCTCCATAGTCAAAGTTACTCAGCCTGACCGTTTCTAGTGCTGTTGACACCTGTTCCATGACCCAAATGTCACCATGTATTTATGAAGAAGGGACGAATGCCGAGATGAGAATTTCTGGGGCCACTTTGTACTGCAAATGTGAGTGTTACCTACCTATACCAATCGTTGGTACAATCTAAAAAAAAGTAAACAAATATGGCCGAGTTTCCAAAGCATTTGACGTCTCACATGTCGTGAAACACGTTCGCAGATATATTTTTACGTTAATACTAATAAATATCGACAATTTTAACAAAAAATGTATGCGAACTCAAGGTTTAACGCTTTATAGGGCACCGGTCTTTAAAACGACCACCCTATAGCCCTATCTTTTTGTATTTTTACCTTGTACAGAATTTTTCGTACTACTTATATGATGGCGTTGAGGCTTGAACCCACGATTTTTTTAAGTCTTGCCCGTTAAAGGATTAAGGTTTTAAGTTTGTGATAAAACCAAGATTGTGTTCTAAAAGTGCGTGATTATGGAATAATGCCAGTTTTTAGGTTTGTTTACATTTTTTTAGATTCTACTGACAATTGGTATACACATACATGTTGGTTGCTGTATAAAATGAATGATATTTACTTGGAGGAGTCCATGATTGAGTAGGCCCACTTGTACTCCTGGTATTCCATGTTAGCACCGACTTGCGCCATTTTGTCGCCGGCAAAGGAGCGCTGCGGGCGAGATCAGTCTGCAAGCAAAACACATTTTCAGGGTTTTTCAAAAGATTTTCAGACTTGTTTAAGTTTTAAGACTATCCCAAATAAACCTTTTTTTAAAGAATCCTCATTTCCCAAATAGGTACTCTACAATATACCTATACATATACATAGTAGGCTATGTAGGAGAGAAGGCAGGCGCGCCAGAGGCTTTAGCTTTGACATTCAGTCGTCCTAGTATTACAAACCTATCGTCAGCTGACAACCAAATTTCACTATAAAAACGGTCACTACTCATAGCTTAACCTCGTATGTCAGTATTGAATCACAACTAAGATACGACCTTTATTTCAAGTAGGTATTTGTTACTTACTAAGTCTTGACTCTGAATAGTTTACGCGAATAAGTAAAAATTTATATGAAACACATATTTTGACTGAAATCTAATTGCATAGATCTTTATCAGTTCCATTTCTAACATTTATTTGACTGATACAATCCCTACGAGAAAGAAGAATTATCTTGTCAGTGAATATGTCAGTTAAAATATCGTTACAAAAAGGGATACAATATTTTCGAAGTCCAGCAGCTTAACATAACATTTTTTTTGTTTGTCACTTTGATAACAAAACCATTCAATTGTTACTGTTATTACAATAAACAAAGTGTGCAAATGATCAGTTAACGGAAGTAAGTGACGGAATGAATATATACTGTATATGTATAAGTACAGATTGAGATAATATAAAAAATATATTGATGATTCAACACATCTAAATGAGTTCCCGTTGCATTTTTATCGCAATTTGTATCCTGAAATGTACCATTCCATTCCAATCATTCATGTTTTATTGAATGTAGAATTTGTTTTCAGCTCTCAGGCCTAGATGGTTATATTGTAATAAATTAGGTATTTCATTAATTTATATAAGTTTTGCAGACAAATTGAAGTAATTAGACATACTACCTGCGCAATTATTTGTCATCTGACCCCTGTTATAATGAGCAAAATATCAAAAACATTTTAACATTCATGGTCCATAATACATAATAAAACATGCATAACAACATTTACAACAATAACAAACAGTAGTACATTCCGCATCAGTTAAAGTTAAACAAACATGTCATATTGTAAACATTATCTCTCAAATATCCTGTCTAACTTCACCCTGTGCTCGTAAAAACTAATATTTATCTGTTAAAGTTAAAACTCAGGTTGCCAACTATAGAATTTGATATGATAAGTCACTAGAGACATAAAAATCCCGAATTTTAGGGGCCGGAACATATTAATGTTTGATCCAGGCATAGGGGCACATCACATGTGTTGGGGTTGGCCCAATATTTTAAGTCCCAACTACACCTTACACTCCCCGGACACCCTCTAAACTAGGACAAAACTGGGTAGTTTATATTTCATTTTGATTAAATTTAGTTATATACACAACATGCAACATGTAATGAAATAAATATTCACTTTTACTTGAGTTACACTTTAAGTACCTATTTCAGTTGTTGAATGCATCAAACCAGTAGTGATACTGCAATAGCAAGAAAGGCATGTGTTATGTTTAAACAACATGAATTATCTCATAACATAGGAAGCACATTTGAGAACATATTGTTAACAATAATATACTAATGAATGTGTAACTTAAAACTGACTTTCAATAAAGTTGTGGTGCATGTTTAAAGATGTATTCAGTTTATTTTCTTTACTTGTTAACAGTGATTTGACCCAGGGGTCAAATTTTATATTCTTACTCAAGACTATATTAATAAAATAATTGGGTTAACAAAAATCATTGACTCACCTAAGATAGAGGACATAGTTTAGGCACATGTAATAATTAAGTTCATTTATATAATAATTATGCACATTGTTAACATTAGAATTAAGATTATTAAAAAAAAACTAAACAGATAGATTACAAAGTATGTTCAGAAGAAGAGATTATTTAGAAACAGATAGATAGAAAACATATATGAATAAAAGATAAATATTAGGTGGCCAGATTTATTATGGTGTTTTAACCTCCTAAGTCCCAAGTGCCTTCTAAAAGAACAAAATGGCGTTCATCATTAAGTCCTGGGTAATAAAATTTTAAAGGTCGTTCGATCACAATGTAAACATTAATTCTATAACGTCAGGACTTAACAATGGTCGCCATTATTTTGTTCTATAAAAAGCCACTTCGGTCTTTCTGACTAAAAATATTTTAAAAGGCCCGGGTCTTAGGAGGGTAAAGGGTGTGTAAGTAAAGGGTTAAAAAGTATTTAAAAAAAGTATAGATTATATTTTTTTACTAGCTATAATGCTGTTCAGCAGAGAGTAACAAAAAATTACACTAATTTGTCAGGTGACCCCCCCCCCCCTCCCCTAC
>JALPQI010026206.1:0-11194 GCA_025490895.1 Thaumatotibia leucotreta | reverse complement strand
GAAGGCTAAAAGTGTTCTATCCCCCACTCTACAATATGCGAATTTCGACGAATTACGTTTTGTGTAACGAACGTATTACGTAACGTAGAGTGGGGATAGAATGAGCGTTCGCTCGTTTGGTGTAAACTCACCTTAAGACACATTTGAGAGAACAAACATTCAGTCATTACAACAATGTTGTGGTCCGTTTATTTATTCAAGTATTTACCTTTTACGTTTAACTGTCACTCAACTCAAACAATCCAAAAGTAGGCCACGGAGGGCGTTTTTTAAAACACAAATTGTAATCATGATATTTATTCGTTTGAGTGACACTTTTGTTCGAGCGGAAAATACAAAGTATTTACATTGTCAAATATGGTACTTAAGTATTTAACAATGTACGTGTAAATATAGGACGCAGTGTAGGATGTCCACCCACGAGATGGACAGACGACCTTATGGAGATGGCCGGGAGACGCTGGATCGCTTCCAACCAGTGTATGTGGAGGTCCAAAGGGAAGGCCTATAATATGTACAGCAGTGGACGTCTTATGGCTGAAATGATGAAAATGATTAATGTTGTACGAGTAAGGATGCGTACGTCCAATTAAAAATAAAAACGGATTAAACGGTTATTAGTGTCAAAAATGCATTGGCTAACCCTAGATTGTGCAAGACTGAAGTAGACCTTAATAAAGTACGCATATACATGGTAAGGATGGTAAATGCTTATTATTTAATTTGATTCAATAATTTGTCTTAGAACTATGTAGCTACTAGCTACGTCGCTTGAAAAATAGATAAGTATTGGATGATAATTGGGAGTTATTGACAATTTTCTTTATTGACTTTTTCATAAACGTCTCCTAACTTAGCGAGCCGCTAAGTATTGTCCCTTTCGATCTTATCAATATACTAGCGACCCGCCCCGGCTTCGCACGGGTACTATACCTACATAAAAACCTTCCTCTTGAATTACTCTACCTATTAACAAAAATGTCATCAAAATCCGTTGCGTAGTTTTAAAGCGTACAAAGGGATATAGGGACAGAAAAAGTGACTTTATTTTATACTATGTAGTGATCTGTAAGACCGAAAGGTACAAATAATACTTAGCGACTCGCTAAGTGAGAAGATGTACGTAATCAACATTTTTACAGTAAGCAAAGAGTTAATATGAACTTTGTGTAACGACTAGTAACGAGTGTTGATAGATATCCTCGCCGTTTTAACTTTAATCGGCTCGCTAACATAGGCGCCATCCGTGATTTATAGGATGTTTCACTTTTGTATGGGCAAAAAAAAATTGTGATATTTTCCCTGACTTTGCTCACGCCCTAAGTTTCTCTGATATAAAAATGATATATATAAAATTTTATGGAGATTGGACAACGTTTAAAGGTTGCACACTTTTGAAAGTAAAGCTAAAGCCCCATACATTACGAAAAAAATTACTTTTTTATAAATTAATCAAATATAATGAACCAACACTAAAAAATAATGGACAAGTCGAATTTAATGTCATATATTAAAAATGAGAACTTATTCTTTGGAAGTAGGAATAAATTCAAAAAAATATTTATAGGGCACTTTTATGAAAACCTAATTCCCAGTGTTTTACTACATTCATAATTATAATAGATTAGTGTACTATAAGTAAACATCCAATTATGGCCTAAAATTAAGTAAAAAACCGGGATCTAGGTTACTTTATAAATAATACCATATTAAGGTTAAAGTAAATTCACACACGTGCTTAAAGAATAAAATCCTTTTTTTTATATTTGACGATAGAATCTACTTTCCCAAGTAATTTTAGTGTTGGTTCATTATTTTTTATGAATTTATAACAAAGTAATTTTTTTCGTAATGTATGGGGCTTTGGCTCCACTTTCAAAAGTGTGCAACCTCTAAACGTTATCCAATCTCAATAAAATTTTAAATATATCATTTTTATATCAGAGAAACTTAGGGCGTGAGCAAAGTCAGAGAAAATTTCACAATTTTGAAAAATGAAACACCCTACTGATTTACTGTTTTATTGACCGGCAACAGTGTTGCAAACACTTTTAACTGCTTAGCCAGCATAGTCATAAAACTACCCATTCACAGAAACTCAATCTAGTTTGATTCATCATCATTATCCTCATACCAGCCGAAAGACGTCCACTGCTGAACATAGGCCTCCCTCAAAATTTGCCAGTGACCAGTCCTTCGCCACCCGCATCCAGCGGACTCCTGCGACCTTCATCAGGTCAACAGCCAACCTTGTGGGAGCCTACCCACGCTGCACCTTCCGGTACGTGGCTGCCACGCGAAAACCTTTCCGCCCCTACGGCTATCGGTTCTACGCGCAATGTGCCCCGCCCACTAGCTAGTCCTGCCGCCGCTATATAGTCTGATTATATGGCCTTAATGGCGCGCGCCAAATCCAACACTATTATTCACTCTTACTCCAAGTTACGAAGTAGCTTAATAAATAATTCCTTTCAAGAAATATTACTGAATGATAAAGTGGATTATATTATAATTCTTGGAACTATAAGCTGGCAGGCATTGAAATACATTTGAATCACACGCAATCTATTCTAAAGATAATGTTTTATTCACTTCTATCGTCGGATGTCGAGGCACAGGATAATAACCTTTTAATGTATGTATTGTAGAATTTGTAGATTGTATATACTTACGAAAGACACCTAACTCACGCAAACAATGTGAGTACAAACATGTCAATATTATCTATTAATATCATGGGACATCTTACACAAATCAACCTAATTCGTTAACTCAATTAAGACTTGTGTTGTGGTACTAAGCGACGATATGTATATATAATAGGTACATATATTAGACACTTAAATTTATATCTGTGATAAACCCACTAATAAATGCCCTCGCCGAGTTTGGAACCCGGAACCTAAAGCTCCGTAAGAAGGGCGCAAGGTCCAACTAGGCTACGAAAGCTGACATATACGATGATATTTCGAATCAGAACACACAAGAGTATAATTGTTTATATAATGGAGAGAGGAGGAATGGAGGAGGAGCAGAGGTAAATATTAGAAAATATTAAAAAATATTCACTTCTCAATCGATCTAAAGAGACACCCCGTCGACTAACGTCCCTTAGTAGTAGAACTATACCCGGGTGGTCTAGTGCGAGTGCGGCCATCGCTCCCGATTTCCCCAAACTCTAAAGTCAACATTTCGCTTTGTTGTCACAACACTATTGTCCAAGAATCAGACCTCCGCCAACGTTTGAAAGAGTAGCATAAAACACGCCAATAAAGTTCCGTTTTGGCAAAGATCGGTACAGCATTTATTTTACGACTACATTACCATACATTATACACAACATACATATCTGTGTGGAATGGAACGTAATTTAAAAAATGTTCGTTTGGTGTCACTGCCCGGTCGTAACAAAACGGCCGTTTTCACTTGTTTTAAAACGATTTTATTCGTGTTATTAAATCCGCCTGCCGGGCCGTGCCATTATGCGATTATTTTTATTCATAAGCGTTGTTTGCTTTGGATTTCGAGACTGAAAATTCGGAGAACAATAACTGTTTCAATAATAAAAACGTTAACGTTTGTTCATTCTACATCACTCTTTCTGTATTATAATGTTCATTCAAAATTAATCAAACAAAGAAATTGTAACTACTATGTGATAAAGAAAAATAGGTATGCAAATTAAGTAGAATTTTGTTTTATTTTGTTAAATCGCGTTTAGTTATGATATAATAAATGCTTACTTAGTAACATTTTATTATGATTACATAAGAAACTTTCGTGTAAGATATATTTGAAACTTAAAACCTCCGGCCATAAGCGAGATAAGTAAACAATCTGAGATGGCAACTCGTTTGTTATAAAAATATGTTTCATTTGGAATCTCAAGACTCAGAGCCTACGCATCATTGCCGAGGTTTTGTTTAAAAGGGTTTACGGTGACATAAACATGTTATACTTGTTATTTAACAGCTTGGCGCCGCGTGATTTTAACATGTCTGAGAAATGTGTGAATATTATGTTCTTTATACAATTATACTTTAGAGTTCTAGACAACACAAATTTTAAAATGCTGCGTATACTCCATTTCAAATACCATGGCCCGAAGCCACTGCAAAGTTTTATGTGGCATCGGGCCATGGTATTTGAAATGGAGTATACCTGATGTCGCCACGCCTAGTTCACACAGCATGCTTTCAGGAATGTATGAAGCACACTGAATGAAATCGGACCGTAGGTAGGTAGGTCTTAGTCAACAAATTGAAGCCACTCAGGTACCATGTCAAAGAGACGCTATAAAACACATTGTTAGAAATCTCTTTACTTCTTGTCACTGCCACATGGTTCTAGAGTGGCCTATTGTCCAATGTTGAGTGTACAACTAACACATAATATCGTCCTTCTGCTGTAATTTTAGTATTTCAACAAAAATGTAGGTATTCATAAATGTAACAAAAAATAAAAACCATATAAAAAAAAGTAATATAAATCTTGATGTTGCCGGGTGCTCTGAGTAATTATGGTGGGGGGTGGGGATAACTGCTCCGTCATGAAATCCAAATACATTTTACAGATCTGAATTTATGCCGTGTGCCGCGGATGGACATACTTGTGGCACGAATTATCGATATTATTATTTTAGCCCTTAGCCATCCCATTACCGTACTAAGGGATCTATCCCAGCGATCGGCGATTGCTTGTAATTTTAGTTGTAGAAGTTTGTCTTACCCTATCAAAAAAATCGATTCATCTTACCCCAATGCATTTTACATCAGAGTGAGAACGCATCATTTGAAACACTAAGGCCCAGCATACACGGTGAAACGCAACTGCAACGAAACTGCAACTACTAGTTACTTTTGAGTTTCATTTGAGTTTATGCCATAGATACCTTTGAGAAACAACACACGACGCAACTAGTTTGAAACCGGTTTGAAACGCGTTGCAGATCAGTTGCTTTGAAACCAGCGTGCAGGAAACTCGTGTCGGATTTCACGTCTTTTCTGTTCGACAAAATGGTTGACGATGAAAATAAAAATATTCAATTTGTATTGGAAGTCGAGAAACATCCTTGCTTGTACAATACAACACTTTCTGGCTATTCTCGCAGGAATGGGACTGATAAAGCATGGGCTGAAATTGGAAAAATAATGAATATGACAGGTAAGTTGATAATTTTGTTTATTTAATTATTCTTAAATACAATACACTTGAACTAGACATTTTGGGCACGTCTGTCTGGTCTCAAAATCGGAATGATTGTGACTAATTTCATCACATTTAGGTTGCGGCGTGTGTGGAAAACGTTTGAAACTGGTTTCAAACCTATAATTTCAAAAGAGTTTCGTTGCAGTTGCGTTTCACCGTGTGTGCTGGGCCTAATAAAAATATGTTTAGCTTAGCAAGATTTCTCCTTCGTGCACAGTGAAGAAACATCCTGGCTTTTTCTTAAACATATATTATAAGAGCCTAAAAAGACAGATGGATATCTATCTACTAATTGTCAAACTGCTGCTAGACCACAGAATTAGATTTGGATAAAAGAAACAAGTTCATTCATTTGTATGGCGGCCGAGCGTGTCAGATTTTGTACTGAAGTTGTTACTTGCCTATGATTTTAAATATGTCTCAGGCCCTTGAGTATTCATATTTTTTTGTGTTGTTGTAATTAATATTACTTAAGGAGGCATTATTAATGTTTTTGTTCACTTCAACTTACAAAACTTGACGCCCGAAAGCTGCAAGCTGCGATTAAAGATGGACAACTCAGTGGATTTCACTGAGTTCATTTGACACGCTAAGTTACCTACTTGATTGATACGTTAAGATACGTTTGCTTGATCTATGGTATATATGACATCTGTGTGCTAGACTATTTACCAGTATTTCAGTTGATGTATTGCAAATTATTACTGCCACCTATATAAAAAGATCACTCATTAATAAATTAAGATTATTTACTCGTTACTTATTATTTACATGGAAGAGGCTTTTATTATTTAGAGGTAGCATTGTACCGAGGAGAAGTTTCATAAGTTGCGAAACTTGCATAGATAATGTTCTCAGGAATCTTAATTTAACAAATAATCTAATCAAGCCAAGACCATACAAGATACATGCCTTATGAGTTATATTTACGGCCTTGTTTACTTCTATACGATTTAAAATATTTTTTATAACATATTTTTATAAGTTTTCATGGAAACATAGGGGAGACCTAGGAGAGTTGACACAAATTTTACATATCCACGCATAACTTCTTTGTTATACAAGCTATAAGGACGTAACCATCATTTTTAGAAAGGGAATTTCATAATCTAATTATAAATGTCAATTCGAAAAGTAGTAAGTCATTAGAAGGTGGCAAAAACATCGTTATTCTAGAACAAGTCGGGTTGTTTCAACCCTCCTAATACCAAGGTAAGTTGAAACAGGTACCTGGGTAAGTTGACACATAAAGAGAAATTAATGTTTTACGATAAATATAACGATAGTTTTGGCAATAATCGTATTTATTTTACTAAATATTTTACTGAAACAACTTTGAGGTCAAATATTAGAAATATAATAACAAAAGTGTGTATTTTCTTATAAAAATAATAAGACGCCATCATTGTACGACTGTGAGTAGGTACACATTTGGTTTTTTCTTACCTATATTATAATAATTCAGGTCCTACATACTTAAATAAGGTTGAGTCTTTTGCCCACTAAAGCTATTCATAATCACATCAACGTTAAGACACTAAATGAGATTAATTAAACATTAAATTTGTAAGTCTTCTCCTTTCAGGAAAGAAAAAAAAAAAAAATTACTAAAATAATCCAACTTAACTTTTTATGGTAATAGATAGTTTTACTAACAAAAAGCACAGAACTTTAATATATCTAACTAGGTATAACAAAATGCGACGTAATAAAAATTAGATTTAACTAACTAGGCCAACAGTTTGATATAATATATGTAGTCTAGTTCACCATTATGTGCATTTTGTATGTGCCCAGCTCTTGCAATCCAAAAACTATTTTTTTGGTCTACTATTTTTATATGGCTCTAAGCAACACAGACATAAACATTCATTATCATTTACATTCTCACTATTGCATTTCTCTTTATGTTTTTACCAGTCGTTTTATTATGATTGATAGATTTATTTTTTCGGTTGTCTTTGTTTGCTTTTATTAACCTAATAATGGTTTCTTGACGTTTCTTAGTTTTCTGTTTACTTCTATTGCTTTAGGCACTCTGAAATACCAAATAAATATTTAGTCTATAAATTAACATCGAGGAGAGTTGCAACAAAGGAGGTTAGTTGAAACAAGCTGTTTCAATTTACCTTCCCTTTAAAATTAACGGCTTTTTCTATATCTTAGCGATTATTACTTACAAGCCGTTCTCGTTTGAAAATAACATGTTTGAATATAAACATGTACTTAAATAGACGTTACAAATGATGTATACAAAGGGCATAATTCTTAACATAACACGTAAATAACGGGCATTGAAAAAATGGGTAAAAACGTACTTTTCGCACAATTTTGAACACAGACGCTATAACTCCGCAACCGTTCGGCCGGCGGCCATGGCGTGTACTGAAGAGTAGGTGGGAGGGTGAAAAGAGATAGAACTACGTTATTGCCAGATTTCTAATGCCTATAGTTCCTGAGATTTTGTCGTTGTGTCAACTTACCTTTGTGTCAACTCTCCTAGGTCTCTCAATGAGAACTTACTCTTAAATTGTCATGAAAATTCTCGGAATTTTTCGAGTATATTCCCGCAATTTTCTGCAACTTGTACATTGTTATTCAAAGGGCTGACCCAAATAATAGATATGGGAAGCAGGGATCGGATACCGGTTTTTTCTCCATACAAAAGAACGGTTCGAATTCCGTTCTTTTTCGTTCTTCGGTTTATAATTTTTTTGTTAATGGAGTAATTCAAAAATATGATGTTAATAGTTACATAAAACGTTGAATACTACATAAGGAGTGTAAAACATTTTAAGATATTGAGCTATTTCGAGGTTTTTCTAAAAAACCGGTTCCGATCCCTGATGGGAAGAACGCACGGACGGCACGGACAAAAAAGATGATTTACTCGTTGCTGAATACATAGGCATAGGTGCCCTAAATATGTAAGTACCTATATAATTATGTAAGCAGTCAATTTATCAATAATTCAATTCATTTAATAAGCCAGGAATGTTAAGCAAACATGCTAAGATTGAATTTAAATGGTAATTGCAACTTTGAATAACGACAAACGTCGCAATGAGCGAAATTTACGATTCATTAAATTAATACAGCTTTCAAAAAGGTGTCTCAAACGGTTATCTACTGCGTTATAGATCATAAATTAACATTGATTTTATAAGCGACAAATAGCGACTCTGAACTTATGAAATATTTATAAGTTATTATAAGACTGGTTTGACTTGCAGCCAGTTATATGTAAACTCACAGATATATAATCGAAGTTTATTTATCTACATAGCGTACGATATATCCTTTATAAATGTAAACGCAATCTATACAAGTAGTTGCCGATTTCTAAGAATGAACTTTTGACAGTTATATATTAATCCTTAGTAATATGAGGGTAAGACTCACCATTTTTCCGATAGTCTTAACGTCATACATCACGGCTCATTTCTAAACTTTCAAATGTTCATTTTTAGGGTTCCGTAGCCAAAATGGCAAAAACGGAACCCTTATAGATTCGTCATGTCCGTCTGTCCGTCTGTCACAGTCGATTTACTCGGAAACTATAAATGCTACAGTAACAAAATTTGGTAAGGATATGTGTTGTATAAACCGCTATATGATTATGATACTAAATTGTAAAAAAAACCATTGGGGTGGGGGCCCTCCATACATGTAACTGAGGGATAGAAATTTTTTTTAGTTGTATATAAGCGTGTGGGGTATTAATAGAAAGGTCTTTGAAAATGATATGAAGGTTTATAAATCTCATTTTTATTTAAGCAAATCGTTTTCGAGATATCAGCTCTCAAAGTCTGAAAAGTGTGTCCCCCCCCTCTATTTCTTAAACTACGCGATATAAAATTAAAAAAAATATATATATTATGCACATTAATAAACTCTATCAACGATTTTTGGTTTGACTAAAATTATCTCCTATAGTTTTTGAGGTAGGTTGATTTAACTGTATTTTTTTAATAATAAATTGATAATGGTACGGAACCCTTCACGCGCGAGTCCGACTCGCACTTGGCCGGTTTTTTTTAGAAATCGGCAACTATACTTACCCTAAAATGGCTCCTTAATCTAGTTGATGAATGATCAAATAACCGCAAGAGCCTATAAACTATGGAGAGGGCTATATTCGACTGTTAAATATTCGCGTCACATTCCACTTTTTAGGGTTCCGTAGCCAAAATGGCAAAAACGGAACCCTTATAGATTCGTCATGTCCGTCTGTCCGTCTGTCCGTCTGTCCGTCTGTCACAGCCGATTTACTAGGAAACTATAAATGCTACAGTAACGAAATTTGGTGAGAATATGTGTTGTATGAACCGCTACAGGATTATGATACTAAATTGTAAAAAAAACCATTGGGGTGGGGGCCCTCCATACATGTAACATCGGGATAGAATTTTTTTTTTAGTTTTACATAAGCGTGTGGGTATTAATAGAAAGGTCTTTGAAAATGATATGAAGGTTTATACATCACATTTTTATTTAAGCAAATCGTTTTCGAGATATCAGCTCTCAAAGTCTGAAAAATGTGTCCCCCCCCCCTCTATTTTTTAAACTACGCGATATAAAAATTCTGAAAAAAATATATGTTATACACATTAATAAACTCTATCAACGAATTTTGGTTTGATTAAATTATCTCCTATAGTTTTTGAGGTAGGTTGATTTAACTGTATTTTTTTAATAATAAATTGATAATGGTACGGAACCCTTTGCGCGCGAGTCCGACTCGCACTTGGCCGGTTTTTTTATAAATATTTTCATAAATACATATCAAAATCTACAAAAAAATACATAATTCAAATTTAAGTACCTAGGCCAGACAAATTTAATAAGCATTACCTACTTTAAATTATAAACTGATGATATCCATACCTACGTAATTCTGCATTGTAACATGTAATGTCTATTTCGCTATGTCTGTGAACTCAGTGGTAAAAGCCGTTAATTCGCATTATTATTCAAAATTACGCGGTTCGTAAATAATTCAACGACATATGCCATTCACTTTCGCATCAAAGAACTTCGTGTCAATATCAGCTTAATGACCTTAGATAGCTGAGCCATGAAATGTATGTAGGTACGATAGCGTTTTTGATATGCGTCACTAGTCACTATCATATCGGCCAGAAGATGCTCTGTGAGTAGGGTTGCCGACTATTTTTTTTAGATAATTTTTTCTTCGGTTACCGCGAGGATTACACATGAAATAAAACTATGAAAACGGATAAACTCGCGTATATTGCGGATAACCACAGTCCACGAACCCTGTAAAGTGTTCGAAACGTCGGAATGAAGTTAAAATTAGTTAATATACGCGAGTTTATCCGTTTTCATAGTTTTATTTCATATTTTTTTTAGATTTACAGTATTTTCCAAATGTAAGTACTTTTTGACAAGTCTTTATTTTAAGTTACAATATGATCAATAATTATAATATATACTTACTAGCATTTTGTAAACCACTATTACAGAAGACTGAGTACTTTTGACGGAGTAGAGGTACAGCAATAGTAACAAATCCAAATATACCTAGTATTATTGTGTATACATACATATTTTTCTCCGACAGTGTATAGTGGTATTAGTGGTATATATAGTATAGTAGTCGAAATATAGCACCTACTATATGCAACCTTATCTATAAGCTCAAAATAACGCAAAAGATCTCGACGTTCGGCTGATGCATCCAGGCGCAGTAGTTATACTACATAAGTTAGTCTACGGTACCTACTACGAACTACCAAATTCGTAATTTTCGGAGATTCGACTCTGTCACTCCAAACGAAGGGGTCATAAAATCGACCTAATACTACGATAAGCTCAAGGCTTGAGATATAGGTACCAGGCGATGATATATGACCTAACTTATAATAGATACATTTAGCTACTTAAATACAAATATTTGTGATAAATAAATAGAAAAATCAAGCCCTCGCCGGGATTCGAACCGGCAACTATCTGGCAATTCACT
>JALPQI010026205.1:0-13091 GCA_025490895.1 Thaumatotibia leucotreta | reverse complement strand
TTATTCAGTGACATCCAAACAAATATTATAAAACGCATAACTCTTCCTTCTTTAGCTGAGTAATGGGTGCAACAGCCGCAATGCAGCCTCTGAAATACTCGAATGCACCGGGCAATTTCATCCCTCTCGCTTGAAATGTCGTAAGTCACGTTGTTTTTCTATTTACATGTGCCTATTTACGTTATCGAGATTCGTAGCGCGAAAGTTTTTATTTGACTTGGCACACCGTTGTACTAAGTTACTTAAGATTTGGTCCCCCGTAAAATATTATTTTATTTTTACCAACGAAAAGTTTGTCATTACAAAATTTGAAAGTTTGAATAGATATTCGAAATATTTTTTACTCAAGCTACACTCGCGCTCAAATTGCCAGAACATTTTATCATCAGTTTATATTGAAATTTTTCTGAATTTATTAGTCAATTAAAAAAAAAGTAGTTAAATTGATTTGTGCAGGCAAATTATTAGTGGGTAAAAAAATACCAAAAAGTATCTATGTAATAAGGGAATTTGAATCGTGATTGTACTTAAAATTGTTTTTCACATCCATAAGTGTAAGTGAGCTCATTATCGGAAAAATGGTAGTTGTTATTGTTCAATTTTGGCCATTTCTTCCGCAAATCGACATCAAACGTGAATATTTTATGCGGTCCCAGCGCTGGCCCAGTACTTCACATACACCCTTGAATTTATACGCAGATGTACGGCACCGTAGAGCACTTGTGAATATCAAATGATATTTTTTACATCAGTTTTTTGAAAAACTCATTGGTACAAGCACCCACAATCGCGGCGTAGCAGTAGTAGAAAAACCATCAACTTTATTTTTTTTAATGAATATTTTTTTATTATAATTAATAATACATCGTTGAATTAAGCTCGCAACCATATGAACTGCATGATAGTCGGCGTAATCACATCATCATTATTATACATAAGCTGAAAGGTGTCCACTGCTGAACATAGGTCTCCCCCAAAAATTGCCACAATGACCGGCCCTACGCAACCTGCATCCAGCGAACTCCTGCGACCTTCAGCAGGTCGTCAGTCCACCTTGTGGGGAGTCTACCTTGTCGGCATAATAAACAGCTAATATAGCTCATATGCTATATTATGAGTCCATAATTATACTCCTGGTAGTATTATCTGAATCTGAATCTATTTTAAAAGCTTCTATTGCGATTGCAAGAACCTTTGACATAGGTAAGGGTGCAATGAAAACAAATATCACCATTGTTTCCATTGTGTTACGAAAATGAATCATATCGTCGACCGTAGGTTCAATTAGGGTAAGGGACAAAATGGTGAAAATGAGTTAAGTATACAGTTTTGTTCAGAATTTTGTGCTCTTTCGAATGGTGTATATAAAAAAATTCTAGCTTAAAAAAAATGTTCCTTACCCTATTTTTTTTTTAGGGTGTACCGGATCAAAATAGCTCCAAAAAAATAAAGTAATTAGAAAAAAATTCTACACAGCTACTAAGAATTAGTGTAATGTACGTAAACAACCGAATTTAAACAAGGTAACCGGCCTTGCACTTAGGGAATGACCCTTACACGGTTTATTTTTGATGAGAAAATAACCAAAGTGTAATTACGCTAATAATTTTGGAATCGAAAAAAAATATTTTGCCGATACCCTAAAGTGATTGCGTGTTGTATTGAAATAATTGTTCCTTACTTTAATTTGCTCGCATAGTAATTTATACGATGTGTGCGTTACGCTATTTTTTTGTATGTTATGTTTAAACTTTATACTTGACAGAATATTTCTTTGACGGAATGAATGAATAATTTAATATTATTATAGATACTTAAATACATACGAGTAGACAGCCATGACCAAGGAACAAATATTTGTGATAAATAAAGACACAAATAATGCCCTCGCCGGGATTCGAACCCGAAGTAGTGTAGCTTTAAAACTGGAAGTACATTCAAAAGTGCTTTTGCTATGCTCATTTGAATAAAAAAAAGTTTGCGCTGACTTTGACCACGTTGTGCAGAGTTGCTGCTAGGAAGACTCAAGATTTTGTAGAAATCATTACACAAGTCTACGAACAAATAAAACATGGAAGCCGTATGCCATATAAAAACGGTCCTGAATTTTACTTGACAAATGTCACCACCTCTTCAATGCATCACGGTATTGAATTTCCATGTCAACCTATCAAAACTTAAACCGCCATTTAAAAATAGTTGTGATTGGTCCATCAATGTTTTGATTAGCCATATTCTATAAACATTTGTCAAAAATGTTGCACCGAAATATGCGCGGTGTTAAGAAAAGCGCTATGTCCTGCCCATCTTGGCACATTGAACACGTTACACGTCCATGTTATATAATTATTGGTCGTAGACACAAGTGATCACGTTCAGATAATGTGAAATCTATTGTGTAGAATCGCGACAAGGCATGAACAAAAAAATATTCTAATTAAAGGGGTGTTCTGCGCAGTATGCAAAATATATAAACTAAAATCAATTTCACCATTTATTTCCCAATGATACGCCATTTTTATTTCATACATGCTTATCAAAAGTTAGAAACAATACAAGTACTTATAATATCGAAGACTTTTGAAAAACTCATAGCTAATATATGAATAAAAATTATATAAACAAAATCTGTACTAATAGGTAATAATAAAATATGAAGTAATTTCTTCCAACTCTTTACTTTGCCATCATTTCTTATCCAAGGCTTCCGATAACAAAGTTCATTAAGTAAATTATAAAATGGAATTATAGTGTTTTCAACTGACTTTGAAAAAGGAGGAGGTTCTCAATACAACTGTTTGCGATTTCATTGGTTCTTTTTTTATTCGAAAGCTGATGGTCCCATTATAATTTGGTCCAGTTCTGATAATTATAAGTCTTAATTGGCATTAAGCATGTGCATTGTGCACGACAATTGGATGAATAACTCGATACCACGTCAACCGATTTCCATAAATATTTTTTTAACCGACTTCAGAATAAACCGAGTTAGTCCCGTTGGCATCAAGTTGGGGTCTGTTGATGGGATCTTGTAGATATCGGTTGAAGTCGGTTTTTTTTAATGATTATTGATATCGCTTGTCATGCAGAACTCTTCGATCGGGAAACATTATCATATCAGAGACCACGTTACTCATGGTCGAATTTTTCATGGCCATGTTTTTGGGGGGCGTACATTGCGTACAAGCCATGTCACCCCCACGCATCGTGTCCTCGCAGTATATCTGTTGACCAGCGGCTGAAACCCGAGTACCCCTCTTGCTGGCAACATTGCCCCGGTTTGTCTCCCTCTGACCTGCACGCGTTATCGCAACTTGGTGCACGCTTTTCAGCTTGGCTGACAACAGCCACAATGAATAGCAGAAAAAGGGTAGTCTTTAAATATTTCAATGCAGCCATGATGAGTAACTGTGAATATTGTTTTCTATGCTGGATTTATACTGGCTGTAAAGGAAAATTAACAAGGAAAATTTTCCTTTAGGTTCAGGTTTGCCTTCATCTGTTCTTTTTAGTCGTAGTTATTATCAGTCTGCGGGACGTTTTGGTTAAGCTTAAAGTGGTACCGGTACCACAGAACAATTAGAATATCGATAGGTACTCTCGATAGGTTTTCTGCATCACCTACTACCTACATTTTTGTAATCGTGTCTCCACTACCCGAAGGTTGTCTGTAAGAGATCGCTTTTTAGCGATAAGGCCGCCTTTTGTGACCTCTGTTTTTTGTATTTCTTTTGTTTTGTGAACTTTTGTTCTTTATTACGTGTGAGGTGTGCAATAAAGAGTTTTGTATTGTATTGTACTCTAGTTCACAATCGAACTATTTCAGTCACTTTTTTATGTCTCTGGTTTTTATGGGTATATTTTCCTACACGCTTAGAACATGATTGGTGCGACAGTATGTCGCAGCGAGATAGATTTCTGTCTTTTACTTAGTGTATGAATTACATAATGCGACATAATATTATTCTCATTTATACTAGTTAATTGAAATAATCCAAGTTATAATACTATACCAGTTAAAAAAGTTTATTACAATTTATGTTATAAATGATAAAAATGATTATTATTTGTGTTAAGACTGTCAATTACTTTTTAAGTAAGTTATATTTAACTAATAAAGATCTGTCAAAAAAGAAAAAAGTACATTATTTAGGTTTCTTTCTGTCATAATTATTTTTAGATAATTACTGTGTGGTAAAACTATCAAACATAATAACTTAATTTTTACCTGAATACTCAAACGAGATTCTGATCAGCTTTATGTATGTATCTTTGTTTTGACAAGAAATAAATATTATTACGAAAATAATTATGTTTCATTCCAAGAAAAAACTTAGCGTAGGTACAGGTTAGGGAATAAGACATTTCAAGTAAACCATACAAACAATAGGACTTGAATTTCCTATACACATTTAGACAAAATAACTTATTTTTTTTCTTATTTTTCAAAACGGATCATCCTTACACTAAAACTCATGTAGCATATTTTTACAAATACACTATCTTACATTATTTTGCTTTTATTAAAAAAATCATTAAAATACCCTTACTTTATTTTTTTTAATGATATTGGATCTGTAAATCGAAGTCAAATTAGCGTAAGGGACATGACTAGGAATCGCTACGAGTGTAATCGACGTTAGTAATGAAACACATTAGAGTAACGGACACCAATTTTGCTTATTATTTAGTCTACGTAAATAAATAATTCTATTTAGGTGGAAAGAGCACCAAAATATAAGAATACGTGTGAAATCGGAGCCCGGAAAGGTCAAATACAATAAAAGTTATGAGCGAATAAGCAGAAAAAAAAACTTTGTTGGGCTCTCCTGTAAAGTCGTATTTTGTCCCTTACCCTAATTGAACCTACGGTCGACGATATAAACTATATGGGTAACTTCGTAACACAAATACGTGACACGAAATGTGCTGTTTTCGTTGAAGCTTTTTTTGCAATCGTTCCCTCTACATATTTTTTTTTATCCGACTGAAGTAACTGTTTACGTACGTTTGTAATATTTACGATCTTCAAATACGTTACCTAGTCTTTTAAATCCGATCTCCTCATTAACAATAAAATAAACTACAATATCAGTTACACGGGGATTTAAAATAACCTCTAAAATATGCGTAATCATATATCAAGTTACACGTGTTACAGAACTCTCATCGTGTAAGTGACACTCGTCAACCTGTTTAACTTAGTTTGTTTTTTAGGGTTCTATAACGGAAATGAAATAAGCATCGAAACCATTATCACATCCCAAGTAACTGCCTACCTACAATACAAATTTTTATTAATATTTGATGAGAAGTCTCTATTTAAAAAATCGTTCCAATTCTTAAAAATTTAATTAACACTTTTTAATTAATAGGAAAGTAACATTTCTTAAAATAGATTGAAATCGTTGAGATCGGAATCTGTTCTTAGAAATCGACTCCGCGACCTTGGCTGAGTCAGTGAAGTAACGATGATGTGGGTTCTAGACTGGGAGCTGTCGCTTGATAATAAAAAAAGATCATAAAATTGTCTTAAATACTTACCTACTTAAATGTAAACTAATAATGGTAGAATCTTTTAAGAGATAGTAACAAAATCAAGACGAGTGTTTGTTGTTTGGAAACGCTTAAGACTATTTTTTAACGTTTAACATTGGACTATAAAGTGTCGATATTTTAACAGAGCAGGGTAATTTTAGAAGTACAATTAAAGTGTGTTATGAAAGTAACGCACATAATCTTTCAAAATATAGTCAAGGGAAAAGATATCAATGCGCGATGTGCTTCATAAGTTTTTATATACCTATATACCTAAGCCTACGACTATTAGGACATATTAATTGTTTGCACTATGTGAAGTTCATATCGTTTAATTTGACTATTCGAACTTAAATATATAATAATTTTATTGTTTTATGCAATTGTCACAAGTGTTGTCAAGTTTTGTGTTATGCTTGTTGGTTTACTATGATGTGGTCTCTTTTCGACATACGGCAATTTTTGGGTACTTTTATGGGATCTTCTATGGTTCTTTATGGTGTTATTAAACAGTAGAAGACGTAGCTCCCGGATAAAGCCGCCAATGTTTTATACTCGGCAGCCCAAACTAACCGCGGGTAAATAAACAGTCCGCTGGGAGCATGTTAGTTTAACCCGGTTTAGACGCGATTTGGACATTTGCAGCCGAATTAGAATAACTTTATCGTAAAAGACGATGTTTCTGATATATGAAGTCTTCATCAATTCGCTTCGTATGTAAATTAAGCAGGTTAAGGTATGACTCCGTTCTATTGCCATAAAATATTTATTTAAATTATATAGCTTGTCTTATATTTATTATGAAAAAAATACTGCCCCGAAAGTCGGGACACTATTTAATATAAGTTTACGGAATTAAATCACGTTTAACGTCAAAAATAAAATATTATAAAAATTTTAATACCTACAAAGTATTTTCTAACACTTGACGAAATGATGCATCAATCCAACTACTGACTGTGTCGTTTGGACGTTAACCATTTGACTCGTTTAATGGCTCATTTATTTTAACCATCTGTTGTCTGTCTGTCTAAACCTCATAAAAAAACTAGGGGGTGGATAAAGAACGTTTTGTATTCAAAAATAGTGAATAGTGAATAGTTAAGTGAATAGTGATCATATTTGTTGTACTGATAAAATTAGAAAGACATATTTTTTTTGCTGTGTAATGTTTGTTGATAGCCGGTATCTACCACATGGTTATATTGTATCGTAAAATTAGTATTCTTATCTAAAATACAAATGAATCAAAACATTTAAGACATGATTTTGACAAATAAGTAGGTATATTAAGTACGTGTTTAATCATTATTCTTAAACAGCGTCTATCAGAGTAGATACGGCGCGCCTCCCATTTAAACTCAGTTAATCCATCTATGCATACTTACCTCTGCCATTAAATAAAGCGTGTTCATAAACATGCCAGTAAAACTGCGCACGCGCTGACAGTCTTTTGTCGACCCGCCCGCCATTTTGAATAGCCGCCATCTTGTAATTGCGCACGCAATAAATTTCGTACTCTTAACAACGTGTCTGACCACACGCGTACACGTGGGCGTTGCAGATATTTATTTGTAAAATATTTAATGCGAATATACAATTAGCTTATGAGTCATTTTAAAACGTTGCAGTGAAGTTCGTGTTTAAATAACGCATTAAATCTTAAATTCTGATTAAAACGTCAGTTTTGTTACTTGCTCATTTTATCGATTGTGTTCTTGTTCTTACCAATATAGGTCGGTAAAATCACCTGAGTTTGTGTTGCAGTATTTTTAGTGTATTATTTTTATTAATAAGTTAACATAATAGCATTTCTTTTTTAAGTACATACCTAGGTACTAGGTCTAGGTAGATTGCATATTTTATGAGTACGCATGCAATCAACGCAACAATTTTGCAATGTCTGCGTTAGGGTTGAAAATTTCGTAAACATTTAAATACCTATAACTACTTAACGCTGCGATTAGCGCACAAAAAACCACGGTTATACCGGAAAATAAAATTCAAATAATTTTATAGTTTTGTAAAAAGTAAGTACATGTTGTTTTTACTACAGTAGGTACGTACCCATTTTTTCTACATATTTCTTGGAATTGTATTTTATTCACCAATATAATAATAATAGATTCTTCTTTTTAATGGAGTCTTATCACATTTTATATCTTATTTCAATTAATTGCTTAACTAATGTTATGTTCCTCTAACTAACGATTTTGTTCTGTCAAATTGAGTAATGATAATACATTGATCAATTGAATTGGACGAAATAAATAGGTAACGTATTCATTTCGTCCAATTCATCAATTGATCGACATCTTTCGACTGAAAGCAGAACCCTGCTTCACGATATTTTCATTTCATATCCAAAATGTTACATATTTTATAATAATGGTGATCCGTTTCTCTATTCGCAAAATAAAAATGTGGCCATAAAACATGTTCTAATTCTTCCTAATCAGGTAATCAAAAACATTCTGTGGTGTACCTTAAACTTAAATGGCACACCACAGTGTTTGTTGCACTCTGTTTCATTTTTATCTTTCAAGACTCGCATAACTTTAATATCATTGTAGGCCAATCTTGTACTAGTTTGGCCGAAGCAATGCGGTCTGCAAGCGTTGTGAAAAGTCCAGTAAAGAGCACGCCCTGACGCAGGCTGCGCCCGGCACGGAGACTACTAATCCTGGCGGAACAATCGCGGGCGAAATATGATGCTAAATAAGAAGGGGGTTCGCTCTTGGTAAGTCATAGAACAGATACAAAGTAGACACTGAACTTGCGTTCAGAAAGCTTATGATGTTACCGTGTTTAATCGTTTATCGTCATTGCCGTTACATTCTAACAAGTATGCATGTGCGAAAGTGACGTGTAAATGGTGTGACCACCATAAGCAACTAGGAAGTTACTTTCCTTCATACGTGCTTGCAAAAAAACTATCGATTTAGATTTATATCTCAAAACGTGAAACATTATTTAAGTAACAAATTGTGAAATACACAATGGACTAACAAAAATAAAAATAAAAACAAAAACTATACTATGCTAAACTAAGCCTACCTTAAGGACTACGGGGACCTAAAATATATGTACATATGTCTCCCACATCGCTGTCACAAATTGTTCTTTAGTTACCGCTATAAACTTAATTAATACACAAAAAAATCTAGACGAGATTGTTTTTATGTTCCATTAATCCTCCCATAATAGGGATTTTATTATTAACAAAGATCCCAGTCCGCCCACTTGTGTTGTTTACTTGCCGCTACCCAACATGTCCAGTATTTGTTTATCCTTTTAGACCTAGTTGTATACTTTTAAATATAATCTAGACGTATGCCCAATCAATGCTTCACAAAAGTGTCCCATCTGCATATTGCTATTGTTGCTCTATGCAGCGTCGCCGCATAAAGCTGTCCGGGCTATCTTGGCATATTGCTCTCGTGCAGTCGCATATGATAAGTGCATAACCCGTCCTTTGTTTGGAAAAACATATTTTCCTTCCGTTTTCTTTTCGGTGGTTTGTATTATACTTCCAGTGGTTGTCGAGTCTTATTTACTAGCAAGTAGGTTAGCGAGTTTTGAATGAAATTTTAAGTTTGCAAATAGATTGTATTGCAATGATTGGTATATTGTTACTATAATAAGTCATAGGTCGGGTTCAAAATTGCATGAATATTTTATGAATGAATTCATTCATAAATCGTCTCTACAATTCTGAACGCCACTTGACTGTACTTAATAAATTTATATTTATTGGAGCATTTACTATTTTTATGTAACAATGATATATGTGCAGGTTGTATTTTTACAGAACTTTCATATTTATACAAAGATGATTAAAAATCACACTAATGTGAAAATATATTTATCAACAAGCCACAAATCGTGTGAATACATGGACCAAGTAATTTTCCGTAGATTACTTTTGTATCCATTTTCTAGCTCCAAGTCAATGTGTTCAGCAAGACTAACGAAATTCGATTAACTTCCGAATGGTTTGGGACCTCGGCCCAGAGTCTAGACTGGTTAAGACAGGGTATGGTGAAGTCATAACAGTTAACGACATAGTGCCCAGGGGAGGCGTGCAGGGTAGAAGCGGCAATTGTTTTATTGGATTGCAGTTACCGCATGACGCTGGTTTTCAGGGTTCGGTTAATGCGTTGACGCTGCTCGGGCCTTTTTGAACTGGTTTTATTTGTTGTAGGTTGAATAATTTGTATGGGCAGCAAAGAAATGTTATGTTATTACTGGGAGGAATTACTTTTTGATGCAATTTTGGATTAATTACATAGATTAGTAATCATTATTATGTTGTTTCATCACACCTGTTTGGTAAGTGCGCCAATTCGCTGTAGTGATGCGCGCCGTAGATGCGTTATTACGCTCTAGGGCAATCAAGGATTTTCATACAACATTACGTCGCACTAACGTCGCCGCGTCGGAGTTTCTGTTATAAAAATGATAAATTTAAGTCATCCCTGATTTCGAGAAATAATTTAGACCATTTTAGAGTAGTTTTGTGAAAATGTATTGTTTTATTACTTTTTTTGCCTCACAGATATAATGAAAAACATTGTGTGTGCCACGGGCGGTACAAGAATTTCTGATTAACCGTCCTTAATACACAATGTACTATTACTCGTTGACGTTGACTGCGTGTCAGATATTGATTGCCGACCAGAATTATACGTAATAATTAATTAATTAGTAGGGCTTCAATCTGCAGCTTCAATTAATGAATCTCCGACTGTACACGACTCTGATCAGATAAATTCATCACATAAATTCTACAAAGATTTTACCTAACTAAACGATTAAGTTATATTGGGTAGTAGGTGTAAATTACTTTTATTATGACTCGACATCATTTAAATTTAATATTATTATACACGTACATAAGTTTTCGAAACTAATACTTTTTTTCGGTTAATTTCTTTGATCCTAACTCCAGAATTGCTATTATCGAGAGATAAGTAACGTATGAGTTCACTAACCAAATAAGTACGACTATTAAAACAGTGAACTGTTAATAATTTGCTATTATTCTCTGGTCCGATTCAAACAGAGTATAACTCGCAATTTTAGAAAACAGTGCCTTTACCCTATGCACTTGTATTAGGCCTTTACCTCTTTTCCCAAGCCTCGGGGAGTACCATTTTTTCACTAGGGCCACAGAGTTTGCTATTATAATGAAAAATCGCAACATATGCTACATGAAAATAACACCTAATGCTTAACGGTTGAGTCAAATATGCACAAGTACCTACTGAAGAGGTCTACTGTACATCAAAATTCCCCAGAAATCCCAACAAACAATGGAAATTGTACAACAAACTTCCTTTCTGGCCGGAAACTGCAGTTATTTTTATACTTTTTTTACCGGAAAGAGTTTCTTTGCCGTTTAGTTTGCCTTGTTACATTTTATTATACGGCACGCTCAGAAAATATAACTGGGTTACAACAATAGTTCCCAGGCGATGTATAAAGTCATGAGCTGCTGTGCAAATAAATAAATGTATTGGTTGTTTGCGAGTACTGGGTTATATTTATCTGAGTATAATATTCGACTAAGGACCAAAGCTCAAGCATAATGAAACTTCTGTCCAGACCCGTTGCATTAAAACAAGTCGCTTAGTTAATAGTAAAAAGCGATACTTTACACACAATATTATACGAGTAATAACTATTAATTGAAACTTTTATTCATTTGTAAGTTAAAAACTATAAAACATATTGAAGAGAAAATACGTTTTTACTACAAATCTGGCACAAGTGAGCCACGTCTTCTTAAAATAGTACAGTTTAAAATATATCAGTAGCAAATCTTGCGGGACATTTATATCAGATAATTAAACCGGATGTTTCATATAATAAAAACAATAAATTATATTGGAAATAGCACTCTTCGAAGTAAATATTTTTTGACCGATGTCAATAAACTGAGGAGGTTCTCAATTCGACTGATATTTTCTGTATTTATGTATATAAATATGTATCGTCTCGTAGTACCCACAGCATAAGGTTTAATTGAGATTGATCCATGATTTAAATTTCTTAATTTATTAACAAAACAATTGAGTTTTAATGAAAAAAAGAGATCAAACTAATCACAAATTGTTAGAAAATCCGTGAAAAAATACTGTTTGTTCACTTTGATCATTACGTTTACTCATCAATTTATTGCCCCTGTTTTAAGAATAATCTAACATAGTAGCCGATATTTTTAAGTTGCATTTTCAATGCTTACAGTTCCGCCGAAATGAATTGAGTAATTTTGTAATGTCAGCTGAACGCTATTCCATACGACACGAATAAATAGGTATATACATAACTATATAACATGAATTAAGCGAAAAGCGATATAAGTATATAATATTACGAGTATGTAACAAAAAACCAGCTTCTATTCAATCAGCAATAATATCGTCAAATAATTTGTATGTATGAACAGATTCACAATACAGTTGATTATTTCACAGTAGGTAAAATCACGGGATCCCTACCGGAAGTAGGGAATACTCGGGCCGGAAATGGAAAAGCCTTTGCCGGATGCGACCAGCACAGGTGTTGATTATTATTTTGCTATAAAAACTTATAGTAAGTTGAAGAAATCGTGATAACACGTGTAAGAGGTTTCTTGAATTCCAGGTTATAAAATATCTAATAATCTAAGTAAAATCATTTTGTACATTCTACATTCATTATTCGTGTTAAAAAATCAAAGTTTAAAACATTATTTGACACAAAACACAATCTCATGAGATTTTTAACACAAATCGAATCTTGTGACATTTAGTGTTATTTTCACTTAGTAAAATTTCAAAATATTATATAATGAAATCTCATTTAATATAAATTAAATGTGTTCAAATAAAACGTAATAAATATAAGGGCCTCGGCAAAGAGTACGATTTTGTACCGTTTGGCGTAGAAACTTTAGGTTCATGGGGCCCCAGCGCACGCAAATTGTTTGCTGAAATCGCGAAACGTCTGGTTGAAGTAACTAAAGACCGAAGAGCTGGCGACTTCCTCGCACAACGCATCAGTATTGCGATACAGCGAGGAAATGCCACCAGCATCCACGGTAAAATACCACAAGGGCCAATCTTAGATATATAGCCCACCTAACAAAGACCAAAAGTTGCCTATCGGGGGAAATAACTCGTGTATAAGCGAATTTTGGTATAGTTGTAGGGAATGGTGTTTTAAACCACGTACTAAAAGTACTGGTGGTTAGGGGTGGAGCTAAAGGGGGGAGAGGGGTGTAAAGGTCCTTATTTTTAATTTTTCGTAAATAACTCGTAAACCGTGGTTTGTAGCAAAAAACGTTCTAGTACATAAATAATCTACATAAAATTCTCTACAAAATAGACATATGCATGTTTCCTCTGGGATCAATGTGTCATGAGATAGGAAAGCAAGAAGATGGACACTATTGAAATAATCACATTTGTTTAAGTAGGTATGGCACATACAGAATGCTCGCGAGCATTCCAAAAGATTTTAATGCTTAATTCCTGACCATATTTAGAGTCTTTAATGTTAATAAAATT
>JALPQI010026204.1:0-10990 GCA_025490895.1 Thaumatotibia leucotreta | reverse complement strand
CAATTTATAGAAATCATTAAGATTCTTAAATAGCGAAACGAGATACCGCGTTTATGGGCAACGTTTTCAATTGTTGGCAACTCTAACATCAGTTGTCAATTTACAGATGTGCCAACTGCATAATTTTGACAGCGAGTTTAGCGTTTAGTTTTCACTATTTGAATACCAACTCTTTGTTATAATAATTATTAACACTGAAAACATCATCTCGTTAAAATAATCTTGGGCCCGAGCCCATCTCTTTTCATCAATACAATAAAAAAGACACGGGTAACACCGAGTTGGCTAACATAAGACGTGCTAGGGCCGCTAGAAATTAAAACAATATTGCAAGGCTTGTCGCCCCCAATGATTGCTGCGCCCGTGTGCCGTACACTCGTTTTGCACCATAGCCACCATATTTATAATGCAATAAAAGTCTTCCAATAGTAGATTTTGTCACAATATCACAAAGGGTCAAGTGGTCAACACAAGATATAAATTTCTGGCGAGGGCGATCGTTCAGTTCATTGAAGCCCGAAGGTTTTAAAGTGGAATCCTGAGCGTAATGAGGGACTCAAGCCTTAACGCCCAAGATGAATACATATTTGCGCACATAATCGATTCTGAAGAAATCATATTCGATTATGAGCCCACTGTTAATTTTCAAATTTCATTGATATTTTTAAGCACTGGTCCCGCCAAAAGCAAGTTATACTAGCTGAGCCAGTAGTAACAATGATCGCCGTGTCTCTTTTCTTTACATGCGATTATCTTTTGTTTGTTTTTATCGTCGAGCTATCAATATCTAACTAGCTTTTGGTTGGACCAGAGGCCCTACCGCGGATCACGAACGAAGTGTTTCCTCTCTCTCGCATTCTGGATTTGTGTGTAAGTGTGACAGGGAGGTAATACTTCGTTCGTAGTTCGCGGTAGGGCCTCAGTGCCTTAAGTTGGAAAAACAGAATGTCCTAGAACAGAAAAATGCTACTTTGTTCCCTCCTAGTAGGAGCAGCAGGAAAGAGAGTATTCAGGGACAAGCCATATTCAATAGCTAAGTTTAGGTCGTACTTATGAGTTAATAAAAATAGCACATGGACAAAAAAAAATAACATTCACTTAAATTAAACTACAATAGAAAATTATTAAAAAGTATTCACAATTTATACCATCCAAACAAAATAATTATATCACAATTTATACCATCCAAACAAAATAATTATAACTTTAATATCATTTTTGTTAAATTTTACATCTAGATATGTCTATGACATCTAGTGTTCTAATGTCACAACGAAACGCATACTCATTAGCGATTTCCGCTTGTTTTTTTTTTTGACATGACATATTTCCGTCCGGACGCCATTTTGTAATCTCTTCTCGTAGAGGTGTGAGCGCAACGCAAATTTTCAAACTAATATTTATCCCCTGATGATTTAGAAATACGTATGTGATTTAATTAGTGAACTATTGTGTGTAAAATGATGTTGTAATTTCGTGTTTGGATTGGCAGTCTTAGATTTTATTAGGTAAGTACGTCTACGGCTACATGACTGAGCTATGATGGCGTCTGCTCATGTTGCTCAATGATCAGCGTCCGCGAACGAGATACCAAAACCAATTATTATGCGGTTCAGAGAAATAGTTGTTATTAATTTTGTACTTAATCCTATGTAGGTTTGTTCCTAGTAATAATTGTTTTACCGTTATCGATTTTGTGATTGGTATAATAATTCGAACGAAGCACACAGTCGTAAAATTTATTACATAAAGTGAAGTTCGTAAGTGTTTTATCGTAAGCAACGATTTAGAGCTGCTGTACGCCATTGCTATCGCCGTTTGATTTGTGTTATTAAATCGCTGACGTTAAATATTAACATAACTGAATAATGAAGACACTTCGAGACTCCTTTTCTGTTTAAGATAAGAATTTATAGGTAGGGATGCTATCTAAACCAATACAAAATTAGTAACATTCAGTCCTAAAAACACAAAATAAATTATTGAGTCATGATATTGCACTTGTTACAAGCTATATGAGTTTAACGAATTGATAAGCAAAAATCTGCAAAAAAACGAACAATCTATCATAAACCATGTTTTTTTTAAACAAAACTTCTTGCGATGTATGCATCAAAGTTACAATTTGGAAAATGGACAGGCTATTTTAACTTTTTTATAGGTACAACGAAGAGTAGCAGCCATGAGTGTCATCATAAGGCTACAGAACCTTCCTTGGTCCGCCAATGCCCTGGACATTAGGAATTTCTTTCGAGGCCTCTCAATTCCTGAAGGGGGTGTGCACATCGTAGGAGGCGAGCTTGGAGACGCGTTCATTGCCTTCAGGTAGCTATATCGTAATCTTCACAGACACTTAGATCTTACGGTAATATTTTCCTTGGAAATGTTTCACTGAAAATATTCCTTATATTTCGATCTCAATACTTTAAAGTATATTAAGTAGTTTTAAGTATAATATTATATTTATACACATGGAATGTAATAAATGGAAAAGACTCCCATTATCAAAGTTTTTACAAATTGAATCAACCATGAAAGTTCATCCCTTTATGTTTAAAATTTATCTAATTATTATTTAAGATCAATTAAGTTTGACACATAGTAGGCAACCAAAACAAACAACCAAAAATTAATAGTATGTAATATATTTGTACAGAATGTGTTATGCACATTAGGGTATTATATTATTATTCTTACAAGCAATCAAATAGGTACAAGTAATGGAATGATACAAATGAACTTATCTTTTGCATAGCAGAATATTGTAACCATATTTTTAACATATGAAGTAGATATTATCCCCTAGATCCTTATTTTTAAAAGTCAGGATTGTCGAACATAAGCCCAGGCCCCTATACCACAAAACTTTACAAGTGTACAATTCTACAAAATTGTCAACTTTTTGTATGGGATTTTATACAATTTTGTAGAATTGTACGCTTGTTAAGTTTTGTGGTATAGGCCACTGGACAATCTATGCATTTCGTGTATGGGGTCAGAACAGCAGTTGCATAATCATGTGTATTAGGTGTTCATAAATATTAAAATATACCATAATGCCTCTAGTATTTTGATGTTTATGGCCATCTTTTGTATATGATAGCACTCCATAATCATCTACTTCAGATGTTAAGTTTGTGGCTTCAATATATTTGCAGTATTTCTTTGCTAATACTTCATATTCCTTTCAAAATATTCCTTGTGAATCACATTTACAAGGGAATTTGGACCCTGTCTGCTAAGATGAGTGACAAAGATGCTAGAGTGGCAAAATGATTCAGGCATCAGCTGTAAAAACTGAGGATAGTGTTTCAAACTTTGTCTCTTTGGTACAACATTTCCATATTCATTAATGTTGTTTACATGAAAACCGTTTGACACTGTAAAATCTAAAACATAAGAATATAAGTAGGTGCAGATTTATATAATTATATATATTTCATATAAATACTGGAGCTGAAACGTAACTGAAAACGGATTCTATTCTTTCTATGGAAATAACTTATGATGTACCCATAAATGGTTCTATTTATTTGTCAAATGAATCAAATACCTGTGTTGAAGGTTTCATCTCATAGATTTTTTAAGCTTTAATTTTTTGTTTCTGCGGTGAACAGTATTTAGTTATTAGATTAGATAAGCAGTGAAGTTACCAGTCGTTACCAGGGATTTACGGAATGTTGGTTGGTATAAAGTATCCTTGTATGCATAATTTAGCTTCAATCATCTGGGATATGTCGAGAAATGAGTACACGTGGTTTTCGTCTTTACTGGTAAGTATTTCTGATATTGAAAATCTAATTTCTGGCTCTTTAGCATATCTTAATGTGTTAGCCAGGGCATAGGATAGTTGGCTCTTCCTGATTATTGATTGGCGATTGAAACGGACAATGCTACCTAGCGTGACAACTTGGTACATTTGAGTAGGAATTGTAGTGGAAGGAATATTCTGAAATTGAATTTGTAAGTTGTGTGTCAATGTCTATAGGATATTAAATTTAGGTCTGAGCGTGATTACTCATAATGTATAAAGTAAGCTGCCGATCGCTGATTGGTCGTTGCTAGGCTACTACCGGCATTGGACGTTTATATGTAATCGTAACGATACAATAGCTTTTACAGTCGACTGCGATACAAGGTTCTATGTTGCAACTTGAAATTTCAAGTTATTTGAACACTGTCACATTGACACTAAGTCCAGATTTAACTACCACGAACAGGTAACATGAAACTTTGTAATAGTGAAGCAGCGAAATTATTTTACATGGATTGCATGACGATGAAATGCCCACGGATAAGTTTGTCGGGGACTTAATTATCGCTTAATACTGATTTTACTTCTTTTACCTACTGATTATTTAAATGATTACAAAGTTATAAATCTAAAAATATAAGTACCTACATAGATTTAAAGATGAGGCAAATGGGCTTTATTATGCACAACAATATGTTGATAAAATGATTAATCGGTCAAATAAATTCTTGTAATTTAATTTCGATTCTTTAACCCTTAGTTTGGCAAATTTCAAAAAATCGTGCTTTCTAGCCTCCTCGCCATGGTATAGAGCAGAAAATACAAAAAGTGGATCGAAGACCATGTTCATTGTGACGAACATTGCCTAATTAAGGGTTAAGGGGACTTTACATAGATTTGCATAGTTACTGGTAGGAATCAAAATATATAAATTGCAGAACTTGATCTGAATAATCATTTAATCAACTTTATAGAGTCCTGTCTATATCATTGCGAACGATGACTTCGGTTTCTCCAATGTCCGCTTACATTCATATACAGTTTTAACATTCTAAATGTTCTGAAACTCCGTAAGTAACCAGTTGGCTTAGCACATGAGTAGTGCGACAGTATGTCGCCGCAAGGACTTCCCGTCTTTTACTAACTACATTAATAAAAGAGGGGCGGATAGTCTCACGCAACGACATTTTGTAGCATCAATCATGTACTAAAGGCTGACCCAGACCGGATTCGTGGTGTACACGCGTGTGGTTTGGCCTTAAACCTATAGGTATTTGAAATATTTGAAATCTTTGTACATTGCTACCAAAAGTTATACGCCAATACGAACCGGGATGTGTAACGCTCAAATTTTAGCGTTGACACCAGCAAGAGAAATACATAATTATAAAATGGGTCGTCCTTTTCAAATTTATCCAAAAAATATTGGACATGACGATTACTTTTTAATTTTTACTCTTTTTTTTTTGTCATGTTATGTTAGTTGTCACGTTCTATTGTGTACGCGCCCGAAAGTATTCCACGCAAGGCTGAATATCTGAGCTTTTCAACCGCCTAATTTTGGTCGATCTTTTTTGCCGAAGTTTTTAAACGTCTCAATGTTATTCTTCGTCATTTGTATAAGGTACCGTGCCTCCTTCAAATTACAAAGTAGCACATTGTTACGAATAGAAACTTCGGCAAATATGATTCCACCAAAATTAGGCGGTTGAAACGCTCAGATATTAACCCGCAACTGACATGTTATACCAAACGTTACAAAATATGACGTATTGAGCTGAAAGTGAGTTATATCTCATCAATCGCATCATATTATTCGCAGACTACCTGAAACATAGACCCTTAAGATATTTATCTAACCCTTGTAAAACAACACGTACTTATACCTTAAAAACTCGATTTTATGAGGGTCGTTTTAAAAATATTGTACGTAATTAAGGGCATAATGTAAACAAAATCATTATGGTTTTAATTGTGCTTCAAAAGCTACTCATACTAAAAGCTATTTGGGAACTTTCGTAACACAAAAGAGTGGTGACGGCATGGTTTTTTCATGAAAGCCATTAAGTTTAAGTATGTACATTTTTCACAAGGGACCCATTAGTCAATTACTTTATTTATCGGAATATTAATGAAATAACTACAGTCGACATCTTCAATTTATAAAGATTTTTTAATAAAGTTTAGCAGTAAATCCTATTAATTTACCGCAAAATCATTTCGTTCGATCGTGTGTTTGCCACTATTTCGCTCGATCATACAAGAGTAATATAGAGGTAAATACTAATTTGAACGGACGAAGTATTTCGCGGAAGATTACGAACCGTTCCCATTCCCAATGGACACGACTTTTGGGACCTAATAAGAACTCCGATATTGCCCCACAATTAAAAAATATTTCAATGAATCCAAAGAAATTATTAGCCTAATTGTGGTGCACCCATGGAGTAACTAAATACTGGCTACCTGCCTACGGGACAACTCTCAGACTACAATGATTAACTATTTAAGCTAGAACTAATACCTACTTATGCGCAAAACCTGGAACCTGGGTATTGTACCAATCTGCTCAACATGTTACTTACCAACTAGAGGCAGACGGCGTTAATACTTATGAGAGGACAGTCTATAAGTAAGAGATGAGGTTTGACTGCAATCCAAAAATCTTTGATTTAATAGGTATTCTGATTCTGACTGCGGTGCAGCGCTACGATAAGAGACGAGCAGGTGCAGATCAAAAAGTAACGCAAAAATACGGAAAACATTAACCAGGAAACATCCGTTTTGAGTCGGCCATGTCAAGTGATACCATATTTTTCTCTGTTTTGTTAAGGAACATAGCTTAACAGATAAGTAACATAGGTACGTGGCAGTTTGTAATAAACCCCTACCACCCATAAAATAAAACCACCGTAAAGGTCATTCAATCTCGTTTTCAATGGTAGTGGTCGCTACGGTTGGTCTCCTTAGATTACTGTCCTAGGTTTCCAGCAGTCTACGTCCAAAGCTGAAACATTCTGTCTAAATGATATTGATCTAAAAATCTATGTCGTACAGTACTCTAGCGGTGGATGAAACCATGAGCCTCTGAGGCACATACTTAGAAATAAGATGGGAATATTCACTGTTGAATGGTAAGCATCTGTAACTTGTTTGAAAGAGCGGTGGGACATGTGTGGCGACCGGCATGACTCGACACAGGCAGATCATATTTATTAGAGATTCTTCGCATAGGCTACCGCATCAAATCTGAAGGTTCGCTTCTCCTCAATCACGTATCTAAAACTTAATACGAACTGGCACTGTTTTGTAGGTAAATTAAGAGAGAAATATCGCGCCGTCGAGTTTTCATCTTACCTACATATATTTTCATAGTTTAAATGTAACTCTGAAACCTTATGCTGACTGCACTGTCAACATATGTAAATACTAATCATTTCGAAACATTGCGCAAAACGAACAACTAAAAATTTCAACCGTGTATCAGTTACGTATTTAGGCATGAAGGCGGGAAGGTAAAACTCGTTATAATTAGTGATAAAGAGGTAATGTATATTCGTATACGCCGCGCCGTCACTGTAGTTTATATTTTATTCGAATAACAGGGAATTCAGTTAAACTGAATTTTTTGATTTGGAATAATCTGAAACAGTTAAGTTTTTCCAATCTGAGAGGTTCTTCTGTACGCCGCCACATGTTTTGAAATGCGCGATGACTGATGAAGAAATAATGAGACCTAAGTTATCATTATCACACTTGCCGACGCAAATTTGCATTCAGATTGTCAGAAACGAATGAACTAACGGTCGAATGCACAGTATTTCGAATTAGGTACTTCACTTGGCTGCTGATGGAAGTGACGAACAGCGATGGTATGTCAACTGTGTACCTCGTGAAGGCCGTTAGGGTTGGCTATGGTTATCGCGTGATAAAGGAAAAACCTTCGTCTTTATATCGAACGGTGAAAGTGTCAACCTTATCACGTGATAGCCACTCCCATCATTCGGTCTCTGATCGGTTCGAGATGTTTCCACGTCGTCAATGATGCTCAAAGACATCATTTCATTTACCATTTCCCAAGTATGATTTATGGCTGCAGAGTTGCGAGCAGATGAAGCATTTTATCAACCAGCTAGTGTAGATTACCAATGCATTGATTACAATCACTACATGCTCATAGTTGATATGAACTATGGGAAAAGATAACTTTAGCCCTGCATTTTGAGTAGCGATATGGAGGCATACGATCAAAACGTTTCATCACTGAGTAAACGTTCAGTCACCACATTTAAAGCAGTGCGACCGATTCTTCTACGTATAAAAACTGTATAACAACTTGTAGAATGAAGCTGGAGGACAAAGGAAATTATGGAATGGCGGAAATGAAAACGTGGCATTTCTTAACTCGATCGGGAATGTTCTGTTGTAGTGCAGTTCTGGAGGCAGGGGTTAAGCGATCTACCTAGTCTAGCCATAACTTGGCCACAAAGTTTAACTGGATAAAACAACTATGATATAAGAATAGCTTTTCTTTATTGGGTATGCGCATACGTATAATGTGTTACAAAGATGTAAATAATTGAAATCTTTACCTACTGGTAACATATTTTTTTGTTTCGTAAATTCTGATGTTAATAGATTTACCTAATTAGTTTGTCTTCAAATGACTAAATTATATTCAGTGAACAACTTCATTACTTAATCATTATAATTTTCGCGGAACAGATTTAAGTGATAGTTAGGCTAGGCTAATGACCGTCATAATGAGATTAACTGGTTTTCATAATCGTCCACTACATAAAAAAAGTTGATAAATTGATTCGGGTCCGAAGGGAAACTACCTTAAAGATTTTAAGCTATGGTCATTTACACTATTAGTATAATTTAAAACGGGGTATTTACCATGTAACTTAACTATAGTCCAAACGCTCTCAACAATGGTCCAAACCTTAATCGAATATGGGCGGATTTTTATTTTGTTGTCGTTTTTTTACTTTTCCAAATTTGGACTTTTTTACAATTTTTCTACTCAGAATCACGAGCTTTTTCGTTCCTGATAGAAATAAAAAGTGGTCTAAAAAAATTCTATTTAGTTACTATTTTTCATACACTTTCTTTGACCGTAACGTAACTTTGTGGAAGACAAAAAAATGTATCGAATTTTCGGGACACTTTTTTTCTGCTAATGAGGATCAAAAGAGCTCGTGATTCTGAGTTGAAAAATATAAAAAAATCCAAATTTGGAAAATTAAAAAAAAAACTACAGCAAAATAAAAAGCCGCCCATATATTCCATTACGATTATGGTCATATTAATCGTGCTATGTATAGGCAAAAACTCCTCATTCATAATAAAAGAAGAAGATAGGGACTGATGCTTATTTAGGAGTTGAAATTGTGGACCATAGTTGGGTCTTTTCACCACCCAATATATATTTCGGCACAAAACGTTGCAAATGCAAATCGTGAATATGGCATTTGAAACTGCCGCCATACCGCGAAAAACGAAATCCGTAATTTTCGAGAATTTGTCTCTCACTCTAGTGACGCCTTCGCTGGAATGACAGAGAAAAATTCTCGTAATTTACGAACTTCGATTTTCGCGGTAGTAATCGGGCCTAAAAATCGGGTGCTCGATAACACTAATTAATTTTCATGGTAAATGGAGAATACAGTAAAAAATAACCAGCTTAGGAAAAATCAAGATACAGGCTTAATAGGTCTTAACTGAGTATATTCTTATGAGTTTAAAAAAATCCCGAAAACAGGATTCTTCTAGATCTGGCGTACTTGGGCGCATTCGTATCATAATCACAAGCCGATTCGATTTAGATAATTAAAAAAAAAATTCAAAGTTTGAGTTTCCGTTCCGTTAGTTTCCGACGCTCGTAGAACTTCATACAAAAAAAACGTGACTTAAAGGATTTTTTTAGAACAATATTTTTTCCTGCCTACGGTGTTGGAGAGTGGAGCAGTTGACGTGACAAGTGACCAAACGACGTGCCTTAACTATAATTGGTGACGGACTTTCAAAAAGCTATTATTACTATTTATACTGATTCCGATAAATACAATATTTCAGCTGTACCTAGTAGGGTGTCCCCTATTTTACGAATTTTAGAAATGAATAACGCATACCCCCTAAATCGGCTTTTATAACCCCAAAACACTCTGAAAAAAAAAATCAGCTCATTCCTGTAACAGGAACCCGTGCCGACTTTCATCTGAAATTCCCATACAAATTACTATGAAAAAAATTAGTCAGACAGTAAGTTGATAATAATGTATTGTTTTTCTGTTCTCATGAAGTTAATTTCATGATAAAATGTTTGTAAGACAGTAGTATATTTTAATGCCATAGAAAAAAAAAAAAACGAAAAAAAATTTTGGTCATTTTCATACATTGTTTAGGAAAATGGCATGCAAGTCGGCACGGGTTGCAGTTACAGAAATGAACTGAATTTTTTTTTCAGTGTGTTTTGAGGTAAAAGAAACCGATTTAGGGGGTATGCGTTATTAATTTCTAAAACTCGTAAAATAGGGGACACCCTAGTACCTAGTCACCAAGATAAATCGGATCGGCAGCGGTGCTGAAAAATATTTGAACGTCCACACGCAATGATAATAGAGGCTTGTAGCCGTACCATAAGTTGGCAATTAAATGTTACGTTAGCATTTACTCGATAAGTAAAGTAGTCCATCGCGCTCGCTCATGTGACATGAACTTTACGTATATAGTAAACAGTAAACACTAACGTAACCTTTATTCGCCAAGCCATGGCATGGCTACTACTCAGATATTTGTAAGCACCCTAGCTTTACATAGTCACGTAAACTTACGTTAAATATTATCAAGACGTTTCTGGCTTGACGTTACACCCGTGGTCGCAGGCAGACTGGCAAGAAAATGTATCAACATAATGTTGGGAGTTTTAAAGTATCTTGAAAACATTTAAGTATGTATTGCGAGATCTAGTAGCAAAATCTAAACTGTTTAAATTTCGACGTTGAAAATTGTTTCTTCATCTCTGCCATAAAACGTCCACTGCTGAACATAGGCCTCCCCTCTGGACCTGAGATGCTGCTGCCCATCTTCCGGTATTTATTCACTTAGCAGGCTCTTACTGCAACCACGGGATGATATGGTGGGGGACTATTCGCAAGCCGGTCACCCCACGGCCACGGAAAATTGTTTCTTACGGAATATTAAACAAATAGGTTCCAAGGGTGAGCCATA
>JALPQI010026203.1:0-12702 GCA_025490895.1 Thaumatotibia leucotreta | reverse complement strand
GCTCTACAATTTAAGCTTCTTGTTTGTTTGCCTACCCACAAGTAGATCAATCATCTCTGGTGGAAAGGTTTCAAATGAAGGTATGGTCACGTGATCTCTGTATGTCCCCAAAGAGGGCGCGTCCACGGCATATTAGGAAGCGATTCAGACGATGATTGAAAACGCCTATCTGTTATACATAGGACATTTGTCTGCCGCCAGAAAGAGACTCCGAAATTATTAACTTAAAAAAAAATCTTAAACTATGGAGTCGATATTTGCCGAAAATTAACCCTCGTTCATAAATTTCATAATATTTTTTTTAATTCGATAGTGCATGTGATAGATATTTATGTATACCTATGTATGCATATAAGGTTACCAGAAAATAAATGCACTTCCGTTGCCAGTGAGATTTCGGGATGCAGATTACAAAAACAAATCGGTTAGGTTGTGAAAGTGGTTAGGAATACACCTTCGCTATTGGTCAAATGGGGATGTTTTTCATTATTTAGTGGGAATATGTAGATCTTTTCAAAAGAATAAAGGACAGCAATATTTTTTTTTCAAGTCTTTATACATAGATATCACCGCTTTGAATTCATTTGATCCGTGGGTCTTTAAAATATGAAAAAAATACGAATATTGTTAAGCTTATAGGATACTTTACAGTCGTGTGGTGACGGCAGTAATAACACATTTGTCACCACCCCAACTCCTCCCGCGGGTGACATAAGAGTCGACTAAGGGATTGAAGTGTCACTGACCATTATTTGATAAAAGATTGATGATGGGCAACAGCGTCACATATTACTGCGATCGCCAATCCGCTTGCCCAGCGTGGCGATTATGGGTATTTTCCCCCTAATGCGTTTATCATTATCATCATCATCATCAGCCAATTGACGCCCACTGCTGGACAAAGGCCTCCCCCAGAGAGTTCTACAAAGATCGGTCGTGAGCTGTCCGCATCCATTGGACAGGAACCTGGCGATTCTTCGGGCTATGTCAGTCACTTTCGTTCTTCTGCGGATCTCGTCATTCCTGATGCGATCTCGCAGAGAAACCCCGAGCATTGCCCTCTCCATCGCTCGTTGAGTGACTCTGAGAATCCTAATGAGTCCCATAGTGAACGACCACGTTTCAGATCCGTAAGTAATCACTGGCAACACACACTGTTCGAAGACTTTCGACTTGAGACACTGCGGTATATTGGACGAGAAAATATTACGTAGTCTCCCGAACGCCACCCAACCCAGTCTGATTCGACGATTGATCTCCTTCTCGAAGTTGGACTTACCCAGCTGGACTGTTTGTCCCAGGTATACATATTCGTCAACAACTTCGAGTGTAGAGTTTCTAACTTTCACTGGAGTTGGTATCACATGGACGTTCGGCATGATCATTGTCCATGTTCATCTTAAGACCAACGGCTTCAGAGACTCTACTGAGATCATCGAGCATAATACTTAAGTCCTCCATGGTCTCAGCCATGACATCGTCGGCAAACCGAAGGTGAGTGATGTACTCGCCATTGATGTTAATGCCAAATCCCCTCCAGTCCAGAACCTTGAAAACATCTTCCAGTGCAGCGGTGAACAATTTAGGAGAGATAACATCTCCTTGTCTTACTCCTCGCTGCAATGGAATTGGTTTCGAATTCCGGTCCTGGAGGCGAACTGACATATTGGCATAATGCGTTTATACATATAGTTAATAGGAGAGGCCTACGTCCAGCAGTGGACTATCATAGGCTGATGATGATGGTGATGATGACTGTTTATAAAACATCACGCAGCCCCGCATGCTTGTTTATCAATCAACTAGTATAATAAAAAAAAACTTTCAATGAAATGAGCAAAAAATATGAGCACCCTAACTCCTCCTGCGGGTGTCGTAAGAGTCGACTAAGGGATTGAAGTGTCACTGACCATTATTTGATAAAAGATTGATGATGGGCAACAGCGTCATCAAATCATAGTGGACACATTACTGCGATCGCCAATCCTTTTGCCCAGCGTGGCGATTATGGGCATTTACCTCCTAATGCGTTTATACGCATAGTTAATAGGAGAGGCCTACGTCCAGCAGTGGACTATCATAGGCTGATGATGATGATGATGAGGATACCTTAAAAGAAAACTATTTTGAACAGAATCCGCCTAGTTGTATGAGTAAAAATACTGACCATGGTCCAGCAGACCTCTTCAGCGAAATGAGAATTTTTCGCTAGACTATTTTAAAAATGTGAATAGCTATGTTATTCCAATCAGTTTTCATGTTGGGGAAAGTAAAATGGATTAGAATTTTAACAAAGGTATTTTCAGAAAATCGTGCACAAAACCATTAAATTTACTCGCGATAGTAAGAGTAAAGAAACCATTTTAGTCCGGGAGCTAAACTTTAACTTGTTCGAGAAAATTACATTAAATCCTACAGTATATTTATTTCAGGAATATGATAAAACATCGTTTTGTGAATATATGAATCTAATTATCCCTGATAAATGTGTGGAGGTTTTTTCATAAAATCAATATTAAGATTTAATTGTTTAATAAAAAGAAACAATAAATCCTACAGTAGGGATTTATTATCCGAGGGGCCTAACTGAATATTTAAGACAATATTTTAAAAAGTCACCACTGAATAATCGTAGATATAGTCAGAAAAAATAAAATTATTTTTAAAATTCATAACAATCAAACAAAAATTAAACAAATGGTGATTTTTTACTATAATGACCCGACAATTATTATACTCATCCAAAAAAAAAAATTACGTCAGTGACTCAATGCTAACTATTTTTTTTACAGTTTTAACTGATTTACGTGCAGGCGCATTAATTCTACATTTTATTTTTTTAATGTACCTCTTGTCAATAATTAGTTGTGGCACAATACCAAAAAAATCCCCTATGTATACTCTAAGCATTTCCTACAATTTTCGAAACGGTTATTATTAAAATAAATCGGAGCGGCGCTGACGTCATAAATGCGCGGCCGGCCGCAGGGCAGCGGATAAACGTAGGTGGGGTACTACGAGTATGTAGACAGGACGGTGCGTCAAATTACAGAAGGAATTTCGTAGGAAGGAAGTAGAAACGTCTTAAATAAAAAATAGTAGTAAAATAAATAGGTATTAAGCAGTTTTTGAACTGACGATTAAAAATGTAGGCACCTATACAACTTGTAACCTATTAGGGGCCTGTATTTAATTCCCGACGCAAAATGAGGTGTTACAATTATTCAAAAATGTATACAGGGTGTGGCCTGTAATAAGAGCAATAAATGAAAACAAGAGATAGAGTTTTCTACCATTTTTTCTAGTCTAAAAGATTGTTTTAGGTATCCGACAAAACGTTAGACAAGGACACCCTAGCAGCAGTAAACTTCTCGCCAGGACCGTTCCTAGCTTATAAAGAAATATCTACTCTAGGACCTAGTGTTGAAATAAGTCTCGTTTTTGCTAAATTATGTTTTTTGGTGCACAATCTAGTAGGTATAACATATTTGTTGGAATTCAAATAAAAATCAAAACCTCTACAGTGGGTCTATATCGGGTGGCATAATGTTTTTATTTCGAAAAATTTGTCGCATAACAACTTTACGCCGAAAAATGTATGGCATGAACATTGTTGCGCATATTATTGTTATGACGAAATTGTTAATCCTAACTTGGTTGTTCCTAAATATTGTTTACATCCTAATGATCTTTGTGTCTAATGTATACGTATCGAAAAATTATTGTTCATAATGGTGATGTTCCTACTATTTAATGTACTAAAAGTGATTACCTACTGTTAGGTTTTGTATTTGGGACTACGAGAATGATACACGCACACGGTCAGTTGCTAACTGCTGGTTTATTCGTGCGCCCGATGCGCTATACATGCATACATATCGATAGGTACTTACATCTATAGGATGCGTAAACAAGCTATAGGCTACAACTATAGCTAGGTACAAATATCAATCCTAACATTCCCTTACACTAAATTCAAAACAAATCGTCGATGTTAAAAGGCCTGCGTGGCCTTGTATTCACATGCGAAAAGTCTTCCGGACTTTGTTCAACACTAAAGGTCTCGATATCTTCTGACGCTGACCCGTCCGCCACGACGCACGCCAGCGATGGCGCCGGCAAGGGTGACGCCGCTGGCATCGGTGACGTCGCCGGCAAGGGCGACCCGGCAAGCTCGTCAGTTACGGATGTGGCATGGCAGATGCCAGGGTCACTGCCTGTATAATTGACAGGTGGTGAGGAATCCATTTGATGCATATCTGATTGGGTATCCTGACGGTCTCGTGACTGCGAGAATTCGGGTGTTGGAGCCACCTGCTGGAGACTTGGCGGTAACAAAAGCGCCTGCAAAATATTTGGTTCATTTCCTTGGCCTTCCGTCGAAGAGTCGCGTAGGCCGGAACGGGGTCGGTCTGCCAGTGACTGTTCTTCCCTTATCTCCTCCCCTTTATATTTTTGTAGTTGGTCTACATGTTTCTTTAGTGTTTTATTATTATCTAATTTCACTATATATATGGTTTTACCTATTTGTTTAACTATTACTCCCACCACCCAGAATGATTTTAGATTTTTATACACCTTAACTAACACATTTTCACCGTTATAAAATTGTACATTCCTCTTGCCATCGTAATATTTAGTCTGCAAGTTCTGCCGGCGCGACACATTGTCAGAGATTGCTGAATCAGATAGTGGTGACGAGGACGAATGCGAGAGGTGTAACCAGTCTAAGCGACATCGTAACTTACGCCCAAATAAAACCTCTGCGGGAGACATGTTAGTTGATGTGTGTTTCGAATTTCTGTACATAAATAAGTATTCTTGTATTTTTACATTAATATTACGTAATTGCGTGCCCGAAGATATAATTTTGTTTAGCGCTAGTTTAATTTGCTTAACATATATCTCTGCTTGCCCATTGCTCGCTGGACTGTAAGTGGGAGTAGTGATGTGTTCTATGCCATTTATTTTACAGAAGTGCTCAAATTCCGTAGACACAAACGAAGTTCCGTTATCCGAGCAAACTGTGCGGAAAATGCCAAATCTAGACATCGTTTCGCAAAGTTTCTCGATTATTACCCGACTACTGTATGAAGTGGATACATCGAAACACTCCACCCATTTAGAGTGGGCATCTACCAATATTAGGAAGTATTTCCCATGCGTAGGGCCCAAAATGTCAATATGAACGCGGTGGAAGGCATCTGGCGGGAACGGCCATGGCGCTAGGGGCGCGCGGGGCGGCGCGGGTCGCACGCGCACGCACTCCGCGCAGCTGGCCGCGCGCCGTTCGATGTCCGTTGCCATGTTAGGCCACCAAAATCGTAAACGAGCCTCCGCCTTCATTTTATTCATACCTAAATGTCCCCGGTGTAACTCGTCTACGATTTTATTTTGCAGAGACCCGGGAATTACCAATCTAGAACCTCTAACCACACAACCTTCCTCTACGGATAATTCTAATCTACAAATGTAATAAGGTTGTAAATTACGATCCTTTATTTTAACAGGCCAACCGTTCATTACATAATTCGTCACCTGTGAGAGTATGCTATCAGTGCGCGTCGCTTCGCAAACATTATCTATTGAGATAGGTATATCGCCGTCCATTATGAAATGGAGGTATGAAGCTCGGTCAATTGTTTCATCTTGCTCGCTCGCTGTGGCGTCAAAGACATCGGTCTCGCTCACTGAACGGCTTAGAAAATCAGCTGTATTACGCGCACTGCTAACATATTCAATTTTATAATTGTATGCCGATAAAAACAAGGCATATCGCTGAAGGCGATTAGCCGACACTTCCGGAACTCCTTTATCAGGTCGAAAAATGCTGAGCAGAGGTTTATGATCGGTCCTGAGTATGAACGGCTCGTCACGACCGTACAAATAATGATGGAATTTACGTATTCCGAATATGATACTTGTAGCCTCTTTACTGATTTGGCTATATTTCTTTTCAGCGCTAGTTAATGACCTTGACATAAACGAGATGGGTTGCTCGACCCCGCTCTCATTGATAAGGCTCAAAATTGCCCCCAACCCTGTAGGTGATGCGTCTACTGTTAGAATTAATGAAGCATTCGGATTAAAATGAGCTAGTGTCACGTCTGAAGCGAGTTGTTTTTTTATGTTCACTACCGCCGCATCATGTTCGCTCGTCCAAGACCATTTCGCATTTTTTTGTAACAGCTTATGTAAAGGATACAAAATTGATGAAGCATTTTTTACAAAATGTCTATAATAATTCACTAGACCTAGAAAAGATTTTAATTCGGATATATTTTCTGGAGTTTTTGCTTCAAGCATGGCTTTTACCTTATCAGGTGATTTATGTAGGCCATGCTTGTCAATATTGTACCCCAAATACGAAATGGAGTCTTGGAAAAACGAGCACTTGTCTTTTTGTAACACTAATCCAGCTTCCTGCAGCCTTTGGAAAACTTCGTTTAACCGCTGCAGGTGTTCCGCCCTATTGCGACCCGTTATCAGGATATCATCCAAAAATATACATACATCGAGGCCAGTGAGAATAGTTTCTAAAGATCGTTGAAATATGGCAGGAGCACACGCTAACCCAAAAACGAGCCGCGAGTATGTGAACAAGCCCTTATGAGTGTTAATGCAAGTGTACTTTTGAGAATCCTCACTTAACCGTAGCTGATTATATGCGTTTGAGAGATCCAGCTTTGAAAATTGTTGCCCACCGTGCAATTTTGAAAATAACTCCTCTATGCGGGGTAACGGATATTTATCTACAAGTAGTTGCTTGTTAAGTGACACCGAAAAATCTGCACATATTCGTACCTTGCCACTTTGTTTTAACACTGGAACAATGGGGCTGGCATATTCCGAATAGGTAACCGGCTGCAAAATACCTAATTGAACAAGGCGGTTCAATTCCGTTTCTACTTTATCACGAATAGCAAAAGGCAGCGGTCTTGCTTTGAAATAAACCGGTTTGCTCCCCGGTTTTAGGCTAAGATGCACCACTACATCCTTACAACATCCCAAACCATCTGCGAACAAATGCGGATATCGGCCACTGAACATGCCTACTAAGTCGTCGTTAGGTATTTTATCGATGGAGTATAAGTCATTTTTAGGAATTTGGCACACCTGTAAATTAAATGTAGACATAAAGTTTCGACCTAATAATGGGGGACCCCCATTTTTTATGACGTAGACGTCTATATCACTTGTTTGATTTTTGTATCGAAATGGTAACCTAAGTACGCCCAAAGTTTCCAATACCGATTCATCGTAATTCCTCAAAACAGAGGGCGGTTTGGACCATGGTATACATGCGAAATGTTTATAGTAGAATTTATCTGATACCGCTGTGATAGCCGAGCCTGTGTCTAATTCGAAATTAATGAGCATCTCGTTCACCAAAACATGTTCCCGCATAGGCTCACCTTTATAGGAGCGAATATTAAAAACAAAATGCTTACCTTCCTCATCACCACTATCCAAACAGCATTCAACGAAATTAATTTTTTTGTTTGGAACTTTTTTTACGACACACGCGCTTAAGATGTCCTTTAAATCCACACTTATCGCAAATTGAGTTAGCAAATCTGCAGTCTGATGCCAAATGTCCTCGATAACCGCAGATTGTGCACGAGGCGCCAGTGGAACCGGTGGGTCGCGCGCCTGCTGATGCTGAGGCGGGCGCCCTGCTGGCCGCCATCTTGTGTACGCCAAGCTCGCTCTCGGCGGCGCTGGAGCCCGAGGCCCCGGCTGCGCCCGCACGTGCGCCTTTTCGGGCGCTTCGAACATTTTCCGCCGTTTGCAAAGCGCTGGAAAACGTGAGGCTAGACATCGCCTCAGTGAAGAGCTTGTCCCGTTCTGGTCCCTGAACCATGCCTAAAACAAATCGGTCGCGAAGGGTGTCGTCGAGCGTTGATGCAGAGAATCCACAATGTAGTGCCAAACCTCGTACTCTGGCCGCCCAATCTGAGAAAGTCTCATTTGCGGACTGTACTGCGCTGTAGAAGCTATTACGCTCTGCAAATCCACATATTTTCGGTTTGAAATGGCCATCCAACAAAAGCACTACATCGACATAATTTAGGTTTCCCAATTCGTTTGGCAAAGCAAGATCTCGCAATAACTTATAAGTGCATTCGGCTAAGCTGCTAAGAAGTATGGCACGCCGTTTACAGCTTGCTGACTTGTCATCGGATGTTTCTCCTGCGATATCATTTGCGACGAACCACTGTTCCAACCGATCTTTATAGATTATCCAGTCGTGTGTTTCGTGGTTGAATGTGCTTAACACGCCCACCGAGATTTTAGCCATCGCCGCCACTGTTAGGTTTTGTATTTGGGACTACGAGAATGATACACGCACACGGTCAGTTGCTAACTGCTGGTTTATTCGTGCGCCCGATGCGCTATACATGCATACATATCGATAGGTACTTACATCTATAGGATGCGTAAACAAGCTATAGGCTACAACTATAGCTAGGTACAAATATCAATCCTAACACCTACCTTTAACTAATTTAAAAAAAAAATTTGATTCCTTGTATTTAATTATTACTGAATAATTAGCCCTGTTGTCCAAAGAATTTAAGTGAGCAATTTTGACCTGCGAACCGGTCGACGAAGCCCCGCTGCGCGGGGCTTCTATTTCCGCTCTAAGGGATAAAAGGTACCTAACGAACCTATCCAGGTTAAGGTAGGAGAAGGTTCAGATTATTTCTTTTTTAATGCGGGGGGCTTTGCCCCCCGAGCCCCCCTGATGGAGGCTTCGCCACCCGTCCCCCCTTTTTTTGGTTTTGTAAGTATGAGTATGTGTAAACAATTGATTAAAAATACTTAAGTATTTAAAGACTACGCCATTCACTCCGCCCTAGCTTCGAAATCTAACCAATCCACGTCGGTTTTACCCTAGTTTATTACTTGATTATTTTTTTAACCATTCACCCTGTTGTTCAAATGTTTTGCATGTTGTTATTAAAATGCCTTTTTGAATGAAATTTCGGACATGATAAAAGTAGGCGCAGTGAAAATTGACAGTTCGAGTAGTAGGGAAAACAATATTTATTACAATGAACATTAGGATTATTATGCTTTAGGTCATTTGACGTTCGAGTAATGAATATTAGAATAAATATGGTGTAGGTATTTTAAACGTGTATGCGCAAAATTAAGTAGGCTAAACAAGTAGTATGCCATGTAACATTATGCCAAACATTCTCGGCCAAAAAATTTTAGGACAATCGACGTTATGCGACACGACAGGCACTATTGGGATGCATAATAACAAATGTAATAATATAGTTACGCATAATGTCTTTTAGCCGAAATATTGACAAGGCTAATAGTATTTATGCATATTTTTTTACGCATAATATTTAAAAGCATACACACTAAAGGCATACCCGTCATAATACCTAACATCACACAGTATAAATACAAAATTGCATAATAATTGTTACGCATCATTTCACGATGCATACAAATAGTTAATCCTAAAATTAGACTACCAACGACATGATGATTGACATGCTATTACAAAAACTACAGGCGTTCTACAGTATACGGAGAATGACGGTAGGTTCACATTTAGTTTTATGAATAAAAGTGACGGTGAGTAATAAAAAAATATAAGCGATTAAGGAAAATCGATTGTTTCAACATGGCAAATCAAGTGTGTATAATCTGTATAATATATGGGAACAATAGTGAGGTCGCAGACCCCCTGTTCTGCGTAGTTTAGGCATTTCGCGCCTGGGCAACACACTAACCTAACCTAACCTAATTTATCTATACTTTGAAATTAGATATTGACGCATTTTAATATTTTAGATTCAAGAGACCCGCAACAAAATAAAAGAACATTCTAAAATATGTAAAACACTGAATATGTAAAATGCATGTTAATTGATTTTAAATTCATATTAAACAACGGCGAAAAAGTGTTTTATTCAAATAGGGAACTAAAATCATGGTTTCCGAAATATACAGGGTGGTCCAAACCTTGACGTCAAAAAATTTTTTTTAGATTCCTCACGTCATGAGCTATCAGAATATACCCCATGTATGTTAGCCGATTTTTTGTAGTTTTTGAGTTATGAATTTTTGAAAATTTTTTTTGTAATTCTGGAATGAAGGAATTTATTAATAAAAAAGAACTGTTGGGTTTTTTAACTAGTTTTATTTTCGTGAAAGTATTACTACAAATTAAGCATTTACTGAAAAAAAAAATTAGCGTCCTCACTTTGATACAAGTAGGATAAAAAATACCAAAATCAAAATTTTACACTAAAAACGCATCAAAATAGCATTAATGTACGTAAATAAAAAAAATAAAACATATCCCAAGGATTTTTGGTAATGTAAGCACTGCCCTAGACCTTAAACCTTCCTAAAAGCAAAAAAAAAGTAATACTTAATAATGAGGATTTTTCGGAGTAGTCGGTCAAATAAACTTAAAAAAACTTCTAAATTTTTAATTTAAAAATAAAGTGAAATTTCGTCTGTTTTATTGTTCTTATCAATAAACAAAGACAGAAAATACCACGAAAACTCAATTTCTGTAGTTATTCAAGTAATTTTTTACTACTTTAAAATTTTAAGCTAAAATTTTTTTGTCGTCAAGGTTTGGACCACCCTGTATATGACTAGTAACCATTAGTCCAAACAGTAATATGCGTAGTATAAATTAGGCAAATATAAATTAGTCCAAGTTAAATTATTACAAAACTTTAATATGCGAACAAAGTAGTATGCCGAAATACTTACTATGCGAAAGTACATTTATGCTAATACAAATTATGCGAAGAAAAGTATGCCAAAATAGAAAAGCCTGAAAAAGATTATGCGACCAGAAGGTATACCCCCCCTCTACAGTACAAAACAGTCGTTGGTGGGTCTAGCACATCTTGTGTTTGATAGTCACTCACGGCCTTCTCGCGGCTTTTTAAATCAATACAATCAAAACGAGACGAGTAGCCGCGACAATTTCGCGACCGCTCGCAATCAAACCCAAGATGTGCTAGGTTCGCTGTCTTTTTCGAGGTGTCATTGTAAACTTCCGATGATAAAGTAAAAACCTCTTTATTGCTAGGGCATCTTTTTGGAGAATTTTAAAACAAACTTGTCAAAATAAACGTGTTCTCACGCGATTAGTTGTTCTTTATACCTGGGCTTAAGAACTAGTTTCGATTGAGTGGATTATGAAACTTCGCCTCAGTACCAAGAAACCACCTTGTACCAAGACATCTAACGATCGTTAACGACAATTTAACGATGGTTAAATACATTGATTATGTGTTGCAACTTTGAAGTGCTATATCTCAGAGTTGGTTAACTTTGAAGCATTATGATAAGGTCTAGGTAATTGCGTATAGTCCAAAGATTCATCGCTTAAATTTAAAGCTCCTATTATTGGCCACACCCTGTATATATAACTATACCTCTCTCTTTCACGCACAGCGCACGGCATCGCCGCACACGTATCGTAGGCACATGCGCGGGAAGGCGGGATTTAAAAAATATTCGTTTTAAGATTATAGCTGTTAATGTCGATTGCTCGTAAAGCACTTAATATATTTCAAATATTTTATTTTTATTTTGCGTGTTAATAAACATATTATCTAAGAAATAGATCATCGTGGCTGTACGTTTTCATTGAAACGTCTTATAAGCAAAATAAAATAATAACAGTGAAAAAAAAAATAGATGCAACTGTGTCACCGTGGAGAAAAGTTACTAAGACGTTTATATCTTTATTTTGGTCCAATGACCAAATTTTCGAATTGCGCAAGATTTTGTAAGTATATTTTTTATCAAATAAGGAAAAAAAAATTAAGGTATAATTTTTTTTTTATAAGCTTTACGAAAAAACTGGGGATTTTTTTTTCCTTAATTATAAATCATCTGAAACATTTGAATTAAAGCATAATCTCGAGGGTAGAAATTATTGAAAGTGCTGTTCCAATTATTGACCTTCAAGTCCTCGACTGGATGAGAAGCTCTCGCGCGGCACTGGGGATTATTGCATGGTGTGAATCTGTATACCCTAAATATTCATTAGAAAAAGCTTCCGAAACTGTAGGATTTAATGTGACCAAAAACTTTTCTTCCCCCGACTATTTTGTTAATAAATAGTTTAGGTAAAGTTAGTCTTAAAATATGATCAGGAATACTCTGTTCAAATAATGCGGAACGCTGACTAGTACCCAGTTGGAACGCTAGGTCAATCGAGTGTCCAATTTGTAGTTTTAACGTAGTGATACTAGTGATTTTATTCTCTATGGTTTTAATTTTTTTCACATTTTGTAATATGTAAATGGTCCGAGCGTGGAAGGCCCCCCACAAGATGGAGCGACGACCTGGTAAAGGTTGCGGGTGTCCAATGGATGCGGACAGCTCACGACCGATCTTTGTGGAACTCTCTGGGGGAGGCCTATGTCCAGCAGTGGACGTCAATTGGCTGATGATGATGATGATGATGAATGGTCCGAGAGATGGCACTGTACGGAAAGCAAACTTGCTAACGAAAGGTTTTCCTCGAAAACTTAAGATTGTTTGCTATGTATAATTTTATTACATTGTTTTGGAGTACAAGTATATTTGAACTAAATTAAAACGGTTACAAAGTTATATCGACTTTTCATTATGACCTGGAGGTACATCCGTTTGTACAGTGAGATAGTAAGAGATTTCTTACAATATGACTTTACAATA